>JADDOH010004733.1:0-39413 GCA_016648135.1 Agrypnia vestita | reverse complement strand
GACGCAAGGCTGTAAACTTAAAACAGGCTATGGCACTGTTTAGTTAATGGCTATTGTCAACGCGGCTTTTAAAGAAAATCCGGAGTCCGGAATCGCGGTTTATAGGGGTGAAATTACATGCAAAACAAACAAAACAAGCATTAAGGTTTCAAAATAACATCTAAATAATGGCGAAAATATCTAAAGTATTCTCAAATACAATAATGTATATTTTTTTACAGCCATCGAAATGTTTATTTTATTTCAGATATATGTGTGTTTAAGTACCTTCTCTGCAAAATGTTAAGAATATTATAGTGTTAATAGAAATTGGAAAAGTTTTTACACAAAAATTTAAAAACTTTTATATGTATTCTGGGATGTAAAGTTAAATTATTTCAGAATATTTTGAGTTTGTTCAAATCTTTCAGAACAGTGCTGGATTCATGTCACAGAGACATTATTAATCAATTAGTGTATATCATAGACATCTCACAGAGACGAAACTGTATTAATTATGGGAAAGTAGGTATAGAAGTCAAACAAATAACAAAAATTGGAAATAATATTTCCTGGCGTATCCTAGTGTAATACAAGTATTCGGATGAATTTCATTACACACAATAAAGTATATTGCTCCCAAAATTCCGTAAATCAATTGTAGATTTTCTCATTAGCGACATCTGTGGGGATTTAGGGGAATGAAAATGGCTTTGTACAGGCCGCATGGAAAAGGCGCTTACAACTCATATATGAAAGCTTCACGCAATTTGAACATATATACAACTTCCAAAAATGAATAAGCATGGTATATTCTATCATGGGTGGAAATGGCGAATGTTACAATTGTGTAAAGTGATCACTTAAGCCAACCATAAAAAGACAGGTCATAGGTCCTGTTACACCCAAATGACTTCTATACCTACTTTCCCATAATTAATACAGTTTCGTCTCTGTGAGATGTCTATGATATACACTAATTAAATTATTTAACAGGTTTTTGTTAAAAAACAGTCTTATGCGATTTAATGAATATTCAAACTTTTGAAATAATACTACATCTCGGAGACATCTTGAAATGGAGAAAGAAAGTGTCCTAATTTGTGTAATTAAATTTTATCCATTTCTGGAAACTGTCACAAAGAATATTTTCTCAAATTTTCCAAGAATCTGTCAGTAGAACAGCCGCTGCATATTATTAATGATTACCGCGAGAATGTACAGCGGTCGCCGAAGAACAACTCACAGCCATTCAGATTTTCTTTAAATTTTGCAACATTAATGAGGTTCAAAATTGTGTATAGATGGATAATTTTAATGTGGTTTGAAAAATAAATTATTAATGGATGTTAGGTCCAATACTCAGTGCAGTGTTTCGCGAAATGTGTTTATTTGAATCCTATTAAACTGTGCATCCTTGTAAAATTCTTTGCAATTTCATGAGAATAAATTTCAGTATAATAAAACGTTGCTACGATACAGTACAGTACAGTGATACGAATGCAGTAACGATGTATTCCATAGAAGAGTGCATCTTGTTTTTCGTTATTCATTATTTCCGCTCATATTTATTTTCGATAAGGGGTAAAAACACACGTCTGTAAGTACATTCAGCGTTAGCTTGCGTCTTAGATATTCACATTCCATCGAGAATAGTCAATATTATGTCGTAACAGATTCATCCGTACATTATCATCATAGGCAAATTTTATTTGTTTTATTAAGTAACCATCTAAAAAGAGGCATTGAAAACATCGAAAAATATACATTGTTAAACGTTTATCCAGATCAAAAAAAAAATCCGTTACTTGACAATAGATTACATGTGTGGGATAATTATTTAATTAAGATTAATTATAGAAATTTCGTAGAGACGAAGCTATTTACATGAAAAGCGTGTATTCTAGTGTATATGTTGAATAAATCGTTAAAATATTATACATACATAAAAATAATATTGATTAATATACTCCACATCAAAAATATAGAAGTATCATTACTAGCTATGTATACTGTTTCAAAAATGAGACTACAGACAAAAAAGAGACTAGATATCCCTTCCAAAATTCGATGTGTGCATGTTCTTACAATGGAATTGATGAATGTTGCATTTTATAGAGTGATCACTTAGGCCAGCTTATAGAGGTTGTAAGCCCTGGGCCATCATACAAAATGACTTCCATACACGTTTTTCATATAAATAGCTTCGTCTCTATGAGACTTCTATAATTTATCTTAATTAGATTACATATGTAATATTTTAACTTAATTATCTACCCCAATAATTCACTCTGACGATAAGAAGATCATTATTTTCTTAACCCACTCCATATTATCCATATTACACTGTTTCGATCAAATAGCTGCAGCATTTCAGAAGTTATCGAATATCGAAAGGGGCTTTCGGAAACTCTCAGTTATTTAACCAAATTCCTAATCAATATAATATATTTATACTCGGCTAACTTACAAGTTTAGCTCTTTTGAGATTTACGAGGTAAATGTCAAACTTGTACAGGCTATTATATCAACTTGTATTTAAGCTGAAGGGTATGGAAGGTGAAGCGAGAATGCCCGATCTGATTATCTATACTACTGCTATATGTAGATGATGCAGCGTGAGTGAGTAACATAATAGATGGAAACTGGGGTGTGAAGAATTGAACATAATCCTATACATTATGCAAATAAATAGTGAAACTATTTTATGGTAATCAAATATTATATCAATTAATTGAAAGATATATATTAGTAAATAATTAAAAAAGAAGATTTAATGAGGGAAATGAGGTTGTGTTTTTAGGAAATACCCATTTTTTACGGGCAGTAAGGTTGAACAAGGTGTTGAAGGGAGTGTGACCACAAGAAATGAAGAAGTGCTCTGAATGGATGCAGATTTTGAACATAATAAGTGTTATCAGCAATTGTTACCAGCACTGATGTATGGAGGTAAAGCCTGAAGCCGGCAAATAATTAAAATACATTGACGGCGGGCGGTGGGATCGCAGTTGCTCAATAGGTATGTGTGAGAAAAATCTACATGGAATGACGAATGAACAAATTGAAAGATAATCTAGATTACAACGTATTTAACAGATAATATGAACTATGTGTGGCTAAGGTTGTTTGGAAATATGCAATGTAAGGGTGAAAAGAGGATGATAAATTAAAATATGTCGGGAATATTGTAGGCAAGAAATACAAAACGAATCCTTTTCAGGTATGGGAGGACGGTCCTATCAGAATCTTAAAAATTTAAAAAGAGTAGACAAAACGCTTAAAAAATGCAGAAGCAGATAGGCAATGATAGTATGTTAAGACAAACATTTATTTATTCTTTTGTAAATGGATTTATCATACATTCTTATAACTAGGCAATCCGCCCTCAATGAGCGATTTCTGATTACGTTCTAGAACCAGCTGTAGCACCATCTATTTTGTTGGTCTATAGTTGACTATGTGAGAAAAGTGTTTGAAATATTCATCCTCCCTATGCTTACGTACCTATGGTCTGAAAACTATCATACGAACTGCGAGGATCACAGATAAATGAAATCTACATAGCGATCTACAAAGAGACAAATGCTATGCGTAAGTCTAAGAGATAAGAGTCAGAAATGAGGAAATTAGACGCCGGACTAAAGTTGTCAATGTGGTACATCGTATTGCCAAATTAAAATGGTAATAGACAGGTCATGATACCAGAGAGGGAATAGACTTAGCATCCACAATTCTGCGGTGGAGACAATAGTACATGAAAACAGGAAGAAGCCGGCCTCAGAAAAGTTGAACCGATGATATTTTACCTGTCGTGGGTACTGGATGGATTAGAAAAGCACAAAGAAGAGAAGATTGGAGAACTTAAGAAGAGGCGTACATCCATGGAGAGATGAGGAGGAGGAAGAAGACATTTGACTATAAATTGAATAAGATAATTTTTTATAGATACAGACATAGCTTTAATGTATAAATTGAGTAAAATGAACTTACAGTCAGACCGGGGGCGCCAGTCTGGCCGTCCACGCCGGGAGGTCCCGGCGGTCCTTGCAGAGTCTCGGGCATGGTGAAAGACTGCAGTAACTGAGTCATGTTGCAGCTGCATTGCCCCGGAGGTCCGTATCCTTCGCCCAGGATCTCCTAAAAAAACAAAAAATTGACAATAACCGAGTCGATGGGTATCCGCCCTGCCCATACAAAACATATACAATTATACATAATGTCTCATAGCTAATAGCAAAAACCCCGGGAGAGACTTCTTCACTCAATTTTGAATATAAATTATTTTTTTAACTTTGGGTATTATGTCGAGTTAAGTTAAAGAGATAAGTGAAATCAAAGGTTGCATATTTTTCAAAACGTTAGACTACCATGAAAATAATTTATTTCGAATATTAAAAATTCATTCGCACAATAAAACTTCAAAAGTCAAATGAAACGATTTTATTAAAGCGAATAAATTTTTGATATTCCATATAAGTTACTGCAGTGATGAAGTCCAATGATGAATAAAAAACGCAAAATTTTATGTCGCTCATCTCCGTTACTGTCTACATTTTTCTCTTTCTACAATCTTTTCTCATGAAAATTGAATGGTGAAAATTCCATCGAATTTTTTGCTAGTAAATATGAGACACCCTATATATATATATTTATATATATATTTATTGAATACAGAAAGGACAGAACAATTAATTTATATATTTTTTTAACTAGATAAACTACGCACAGCCTTAGTAGTATCATGAATAAAAGTACTTTTTTCTACATACTATACAATTAAGAACAAATAAATCGGAAGAAGAAATGTTCTGCCTCAGAATAAAAATAAATTATATTAAATGAAAAGAAAATACTTTGTATAAAACCACTTTTTATTGAATTATCTATGTTTCGAAGCCAGTGGTACCTTCATCAAGATACAACGTATACTAAAATTTAAAAATCAATGTATAGACTAACAAAATAAAAAATAAATGTATGGGAGATGAAGAACAATTTGCAAAAAGATTTTGCTGATTTATATTATTTAATTTGATACTGACATTTTCAATTTAACAAATTCAATAACTACTGGTTTAATAAAAAATGTTGTCTAATTTATATAAATAGTTATATCATTAAGTTATTTTGCTCTTATTGAAGAATTTCAAAATTACTTATTTGCAGTATTCTATAACATAACATATTAAATGAACACTTTGGATGAGTGAAGTCGAAGCAATACTTCTACTTGCAATATTAGTAACTGTAAGAATTTCCTGTACACATTTCCAGATATAACAGAAAGCAGAAACACCTTCACCTCTCTTTCGCTTCACATGGTGCAATTTTAATAGTATCTGACATTTGTATTTTCAAAGTACAGACACTGATATCTCACGAAAGCTTTTATTATTTTACATCGAATAATTCTTAATACAGACTTCTACTTAAAATTAAGACTAAAAGTTTTAATTTTTTGATGTAGACACTTCGAAATTATATCATAATTCTTAAAACACAACTCTTAATTGAAATTTTAGCGAATAATTACATCTGTCTCAAAGGCAGGGGCTGAAAAAGTGTGTAGAGGGCTAAATCATTACTTGTGGGGGGATATTTTCTTTTGATTCTCGCAAGAAAAGAATAAAATTTACATAAATGCTTTGAAATTTACCATCTGTTGTAAAATTGAATTGAAAAATAGATTGTTTTTTATTTTATTTAAAGTCAATGACTAAATGAGTGGTTCTAAGAAATGAATTTGCATTTTAAATTTAGTCTGCGCCTTAACATTTGGTGAATACTGGTAATCTAACATTCAAATATAATAAAAGATTACATGTACTAAAAAAATTACACATTCTTGACGAGCGATTCTCGCTTGTTAGTATTCTATAATATTTAAAATGACTGCACAAAAAACTCAAGATGTCGCGAAATTAATTAAAGTGTCAATGTTTTCAATAAGAATTTAGTAAAATAATAATTACATCCGCTCTACCCTATAGATCACGATTATACTTAAAAAATATTGCTACTCATGTAAATAAATTTATCGTTATAGAGATTTTTCAATGCGGTAATATGTTTTAGGATCATAAGAAATGAACTTGTGGGTTGAATGTCACCTTATGCAATATTAATTAAATCTATGACATACTCCAATAAATAAATTTTATGAAAAAATAAACTCACCTTAACTCGACTCCTCTGTAGAAGAAAGCAATGCAAATAGAAATCAAACTGTTTAGACAGATCAGATATGTAAGTGTTGCGTGGTTTCAATATGTAAAAAGTTCGTGTGTAAAATCTGCAAAAGGACTTTGCTTTAATCGTTCAAATTTTAGACTTCAATAAGTTTTGTTAAATGTATTGACGAATTTTACAATTCTAATAATATGAAATTAAACAATGTTTAGAAAAAACGATCCACATATTTTTTGTTTATTCTCCATATACATTTCACCAAGTAAGATAAAATTCTGTCTCCCACAATGTACGCGAATAACTCAGATAGGTTCAATATTATCCAATACATTGGTCTTAAATCATATTTTCATGCCAATTTTGGTAGCTTTATAGATTTGTTATTTTTTAATTTTTTTTAATTTTTTTTTTTTAAATAGAGATGCGAACACGGAATACGTGTCACATCAATATTCTTACTATTTTCAAACTAAGCTAAACGCTTGTGCTATGAAAATAGGACTAACTTGCTAGTCTGGAGTGAGGTTCGAACCCGCGACCTTTGGATCACGAGGCGAGTGTCCTAACCACAAGACCAACAAGCTACTCAATTGAATGACATCATTTTATAGAAATATTAACAAACATTTATGATCATTTTTTCATAAAATATTATATTCAACTTATTCATGTCTTTAACAGGATGAAAGTATGTATGTAGAAGTATAATAAAACAATATAAATTAAAGAAGCTAAGATATACAAATATAATACAAGAATAAAAATATTCATATTTTTCGTGTTGTGTATTTTTGAATTAAGTAGGTATCTGAATTGCAGGTTTTTATAATACTTCATAAAACCGACAATCACATATCAATGACGATTGTGACGTAGATATCATATATATAATACTAACTAAAGCTCACCCAACCTACGTGAGAAAAATTCATTTTCATGGGGGCTATTGTTACATTTTCTTTTACGTATGTACGTACGTACGAATGCCGTACTGCGAACTTTTTCTTTGACATGAGTCAACTCGAATTTAAAATGAGTACCTTGTTGAGAGTACATTTTTAAAACCAACGGAATATTAAGGAACTTCTCAGAACATAATGATGTTAGAATTTCAGTTATATATTATATATATATTTTAAGTATTCACTTATGTATGAATGCGTCACATTAAATAACTTATTTCTTATATTTTGTTACAGGGAATAAAGATTATTCTGTAGAAACAACTGCAAATATCGCGCCTGTCTCTTTTTTTTATCTATAAGATTTTTTTTTATCATTTTATCAATAATTTCAATTGTTACTTTTGATATTAGTTAGATACTTACATCGTCTCCAGATCCTGAGCCGAAGGAGGGGACCTCAAGAGAGACACCTGGCTGGCCTGGAGGACCGGGAGGGCCGGGAGGACCGCGGATCGATTCTCCTGGGAGACCCTGAAATAAGACAAGACATGTTTAATTGTCGTCACTACAAATATTGTCGAGAGACTGTAAAAATACAAGAAATCATTCTTAATCGGATTTTTCAGCACCCTGTATGACTTACAATTATATCATATATATATATATATTATGGATATATATATATATATATATATATATGTTCTATTTAAGATTTTCACGGGTAAAAGATGACGAATTATTTTGGAATTCGAGAAACCGTTACACTGAAGCGCATTTTTAAGATGTATCCATTCGATACATCTTAAAAACCCGCTTCAGTGTAACGGTTTCTCGAATTCTACCATAAATAACGCAATTAAAAGACATTCAAGTAAAAATAATAATAATAATAATACATTGATAGAAACAAAACTACTAGCTACCGCATTCTTACCATACGTAAAGGGAACTACAAATAAAATAAGTCGATTGTTAAATAAATATAATATCCGCACTGTTTTTAGAACAAATAATAAAATCTCATCACTTTTAAGAAGTCTGAAGGATAAAATACCTCTAGAATCGCACGGGGTATACGAAATACCATGCGGTGACTGTAACAAAACCTACATAGGTAGGTCAAACTGAAGAATCTCGGCACGCGTCTCTGAACATCGCGTTGATATAAAAAAAATCTGAAACTAACTTCTTCGGACTCGGAATAAGGATATATATATATATTCAAATATGGACATACAATAGATTTTAATAATGCTTCAACCCTCGCATATATTAATAAGGAAACATGCAGAATTTACAGGGAAGCCATAGAAATACATAAAAATAACAAAAATTGCCGCGACGACGCGATCCGAATTCCTAATACTAAGAAATCCAATCTTAATGACTGTAAAACTGTGATGGTTGACATAGAGATAGATTTAATAAATTTAGAAAATCTTAAAATAATAATATTCAAAAAAGCCAAGTATGGACATCAAGAATATATTTCTTCTGGTTTGAATCGTTTAAAAGTAAAAGCCTCATATATTTCTTCTCAAGATTCTATGTATTACAAGAAGCTAACAAAATATTGAATATTCAGCTATACAAGTAATATTTCTTAGATCTTTATTATACCATAGATATAATTCTGTGTTAACTTAATATCGTTTGCCAATCCTAATAGACTCGACCTTGTGAGTAGGTGCGAACGAGCCTTTATTATTTATGAATCGGAACAGCAAGTCTCGCGTGTAGCGGGTGCTTTACTGTTATTTTAACGAAACGGACCAATCACAGGCGCGCTTTGCCTTCGACGGGTTGAGCCGGAGGCGACCGTCCTGATGACTGAATCCGGCCAATGGTGAGCGCCGGCGGTGAGGTCATCGCGCATAGGATGAGTCACTGCACTAGCGTGGATTTCAGAGGTATGGTGAAATCGTTACTATAAAAGGAGCGAACACGATATACTCAGCCCCTTCAGTTCGAGACCAGACTTGCGAGCGGGAGCGCTGCCCGACAGACTACCGACGGAGCCCTGAGTTCCAGAACAGCATTTGCGGACGGAGTTGCTGCCCGGACGTATGGAGGAATCTACCATTCATCAGTACCAGAGAGGATCATACCGCCACTGTGTAACAGCTAAGGAACACATTTATATTATCTATCGATTAATTATTTTCACTATTGAAATGTATTTATTTTGGGAAGATTTAAAATCGGAGCAATAATGTATAATTAATATCACGATTTCTTGTGTGATCTTGGCTCAATTCGTACGGGAATATCTCCCAAACGAATATATTTTGATGCATGGGGATTTTCATACCATTTGTATTAACAATTGATTTTACGGAGCTCTATAAGCAGTGCTTAATAGATTCATAATAATTGTCGACGCGTTATGTATTGCATAACCAGATATCAATCTAAATCGTACGAGAAATTCTTCCGAACAAATATATTTTAAAGTATGGGGATTTTCATACTATTTGTACTAACAATTGAATACACATAATTCTATAAGAAACGCTTAGTAGCCTTATAAAAATTGTATTGCATAAGTATTGCGCAATCCGGTCTTCAGCTAACTCTTTATGATTTGAGTACCTCGGTACATCTGGCTTAACAAGTAGCTTCAGAACGACGAGTAAAGGACAGAATGGGGAGATCTAACTAAAGATTAGGGATATCTGGTTTGTGATGGCCTAGCTGGTTGGGGCGTAGATGCTTGCCGGCACTTGGGCGTGGAACCCGCACAAGCCCCTGCAGGGTCCCTTAAAGGCGGGGCCCTCCTTGTTGCTCGGGGTCGTCAATAAACCGACCTCTTTCCTCACCAGGCGCAGGGCCACATAACCCACAAAAGGTTCCCTTTGTCTTTGGAAGGATTTTCATGCCTGAATGCTGTAAAACCTTGATAGAAAACGTTAACTTCTATTTCGTTCTCTGTAAGAAAGACAGGGCCAGAATAAATATAAAAATCATTCACTCATATGGAATAGCTGGGATATTATAAATATGTTACTAACACTCTAACATTTGTCCAAAGTAAATGTTGCAAGATGCAGAATCGTGGGACGCCGCTCTGAAAAGGCATAATGAGATTGCACAATAATTTGTAACATCGCTGACTATGCCCGCAAAGGAGGCTAATGTCGTCATCAATTCGTACCAAAAGAGTACATGATTCTTCAAACACCGGCCTAAAAGAAACGCGCCTCAAGACAGCACCCATCATCAGAAACTCGTACCAAAAGAGTACGTACATCTCAATTATAAGCCTAAAAGAGAGGCGTCACGGGATCACATCTCGTAAAGAAGAGATAGAGTCTCGGGATGCAGTAAGTTCCGGAGGAACAAGGGGGGTCGTTCAGTCACTTAGGAAGTCGGCCACCGGGTTTAGGCGGGCGCGGAGCCTCAACCCCCCTCGGCAGAGATGCTGAGGGTTTAAAAAACCAAAATTTAGCATTCAAAAAAACTTTATTTTATATAAACTCACGGGCTGTTGTAAAATTCCTACGAACAAACCATCCCCGAGACCTTGTCTATTTATTCATAAAGAAGTTTCACTTCAAAAAATGTGGTATTTCGTAGATAGCAAATATGTGTATTATTTTCCCACGGAATTAATATGAACAGGTTCATGCACGTCTAAGACGGAACCATTCAAGGTAAGAATATGCTAAAACAAAGTGTTTATAATTATTAATTTCAGTGTTATTTAATATGTGAGAATTTTTCCCTTTACGCCGTTCGAACGATTTTACTGGTTTGTCTCAAATCGAAAATGTTTTATTTCTAATACATAAATTCTTTCTAGTGTACGTATTTTTATTGTAACATAAATGTATAGATTATTAGGTTCGTTAGATGTTTTTATTACATAATATTATGCAATTGTTTCCACACTGCTCCTATAAAAGAATTTGAAGTTATTACGATACACAACGGGGTCCTTCATCCATTAGACGAATCATGTGCCAATTCAACGACGTATTACGAATAGTATATATTGTATTTATCGAGATTTAGTCGCATTTATTATTTCTAGTGAGGTTTTTAGTATTGGTTCCAGGCGCCATTATGAGGCGGAAATAGTTCATATTCATAGCCCGACTGCAATAGGTATTTTTGTCGCGTAAGAGGTAGCACTTTTAGGAATATAACTGTGTTTTATGTTTCGTCCCTGACGGACAGGATGGTATAGCTGTGGCTATTTAGGTAATATACTTAGTAAATGCAAAGGGCATTAGGTATTATCGATTTCGTCTGCGAACCCAAGATGTTAGTTAATATTTTTAGTTAATATTGCATTCAAAAGCGCAATTTTCATAGAAATATTATTTTCAGTTAATACGTATTTTTAGTTAATTTATCGTATAGAGTAATTTCTGATAGTATAGAACATTATTTCATATGAAAAGTTGAATTTTAGTAGTAGTAATATTTCTGTATTGAATATTTCATTTTTAACAACTGTATCGCTACATCATATGGTTGAAGTCGACCGGTTGCATCCTGTCGCTCAATCGCGCGCGCTCACATATAAGATCGGAATGAATTATATAATAATAAATACTAGTCGCGTCAATTATTTTACGACTGTATAATATTTTTCATATAATAGAAAACATCTCTAGAAAATACCGTCATTTGACGAGGACCCACTATCACGCAGACTCATCAAAAAACTATTTCAAAATCAAACTCTAATAATCATAATAGAAGAATTACCAGGTTGCAAACTTTCATACAAAGTAAACTCAGCAATTAGCCTCGCATTAGGCTTCACTTGGATCTCGACTTCTGAAGTGTGCTTGCCACCAATTCTAAACAGAACTTGAATTACAAGGCGAAAATCGCTCTGAAAATGGCCAGTGCTATCTATCCGAAACGTTGGGTACATAATAACAGTGTTTCTCAAGACTACAATACACGGGTTACCCTAGAAAATAATCCTTCATCTTTTACCCCCGAAAAATATGACGAATATTTACGATCCTATTGTTGTCATCGACATATAACGAAGGATTCTATACATAATCTCTTTTACCATCTCGTTACAATATATACTCTTATTGCATATCAAAATATTTATTTTAATAATAGTAGTTATGTATCAAAAATACTGTATATTGAACGAATCTGTAGAAAAGTATGTGTAATTTTCTTTAATTTTATATTAACAAAGAAAATAGAACTCTATATTTTATTTAATGTTTATTACTTATTTTTCCACTTATATTTCTACATATAAAAGAGTCGCTCCCCGTGGATAAAATGGAAATTGGCTTTTCCTACTACAGGTTTCAGTTCGATTCCTGGTAAGTTCATCACACAGTAACTTGATATTTTCATTTTTGGGATGCGTTTCGATATATAATTGGGCCTCATGGTTTGTTACACTACTTGTACGACATTTTTAAAACACAATTATACAATACATATTGTACGGAAAGGCTAATATTATGCTTCGATGAACAATTCGTTATGAAGCTACCTGATAATTGGATAACTTGATCAGAGTATGAATAACATTTTGGTTCCACTCCGTATTTATGTCCACGATACTCACGCCCTCTAAGTTGATGTAAACCGATACCGATAATCATTGAAATGTTTGTGCCACAATTATTGATTGAACAACCCTGTGAGTTTAAGCTGTAAATGTTCTGTGATGTATCGTAGTGTGCACTAATTTGCCACTCAAATCGTCGAATGGCATATTGGTTCAGATATTATATCGTCGTATTGCGCTGGATAATATTTGGCCATATTGGACCATGCATCATGCAGTCACGTGAAAATTTATATAAATATCATCATTAAATGTTGATAATAAACAGAATCTCTAGATGTGTTTGCTTTCTACATTTAAAAGGAAATTAGAGACCAGTAATGAATACAGTACCGAGTCAATTTGGATAAAACATGTATAATATTTATTAATTTCAACGGTATTAAACCTTTTACAATAAATAAGAACTTATATATTAGGTCCTTACATATGAAATTGATGTTTAGTATGGGAGGAACATAAAGCCGATTTTTTTTTATTATAATATATTTATTTAATCAAAGTATGTATCATTGCTATCTATGCACTTTTGCCATCTCATAGGTAGTTCATCGATCCCTTTACTAAAAAAACCATTCGGACGGGAATCAATAAAATCTTTGAAGGCGGTTTGGACTGCCCCATCGGAGTTGAATTTTTTCCTTTGCAAGAAGTTATCCAAATTTCGAAAAAAATGGTAATCTGTTGGGGCAAGGTCCGGAGAGTACGGTGGATGTCTTAGACATTCCAATTGAAGCTCCTCTAATTTGGTAGCCGTCTGTTGTGCAGTGTGTGGTCTAGCGTTATCATGAAGCAGCAGTGGCCTAGAGCGATTAACCAGCCTCGGTTGTTTAGCAGCTAGCTTTTCCATCATGGTTTGCAGTTGCTGACAATAGACATCTGCCGTAATCGTCTGGCCAGATTTAAGAAAGCTGTAGTGAACGACACCAGCACTAGTCCACCAAACGCTCACAAGTAACTTTTTTGGAGTCAATTTTCGCTTGGGGCATGGTTTGGCTGGTTCGGCAGGGTTCAGCCATTGCGATGAGCGCTTCCGATTATCGTACAGGATCCACTTTTCATCACAGGTAATGATTCGATTTAAAATCCCTTCATTATTGTGCCGGTTGAGTAATGCAACGCAGCAGTCAACGCGCGTTTGTTGATTTGCTTCACTCAATTCGTGAGGTACCCACCTTTCAAGCTTTTCACCTTACCAATTTGCTTCAAGTGGATTAAAACAGTTTTATCACTAACACCGCAGCCTGCAGCTAACTCGGATGTGGTTTGCGATGGATCCGCTTCCACAATAGCCTTCAATTCTTCATTATCAACTTTGGTCTCCGGCCGTCCACGGGGCTTGTTCTGCAGGTCGAAATTTCCAGAACGAAAACGTTGGAACCAAAAACGCACTGTGTTTTCTTTTGCGGCACCGTCGCCATACACATCATTAATCCTTCGAGCCGTTTCTGCAGCACTGGTGCCACGGTGGAACTCGTACTCGTAAATAACGCGATATTTCAAGTTTTTCATTTTGTAAACTGAGTGACGCAAAGAAAAAAACAATTGAGGAAAAAACAAATGAATTATAATTTTCAAAACACAAATACATGAGTAAATAGCTGTATAAATTTGGATTTGGAATTCCTAACCAAAGAGAAGATATTTGAGATCAAATTTGCCAGTACGGCAAAACGCCAATTTCATATGTAAGGACCTAATATTATAGGTACACAGTGTACATTACTTGTTGAAATATACAAGGTTATTTGGAAAATATAAATAACCTCGCAGGATTATATTCCTGCTTTAATTATGAGTCGAAAATGTTAAAACAACCATGACCTAATATCAATCGGCATCCCACCTCTTCTCACGGAACTTCTGGCCTAGTTAAATAAATACCTGCAATGAGTGCATCGTATCACTAAATATGAAAACAGACGTTTTCGATACTAATACAGGAGTGCGACAAGGATGCGTGCTACCACCTACACCGTTCAATGCATATATGACAGCCTCCGTGCTTATTGTCGATAGAAGACTCTGTGTCAGAGATATTGAAGTGCGATACAAGATGGACGGGGGACTGCACAACCTGCGTACATTGCGTGCGAAAGGTAAAGTCTCTCACTCATACATCACAGAGCTGCAATATGCTGATGACTGCGCCCTGGTTGCGCATTCAGAAGAAGACCTTAAAGAAATCATCATAATATATACCGAGGTGTACCAGATGTTTGGTATAGAGGTAAACGTAAAAAAAAAAAACAAATACTAACATGCTCTGCAGATAACGGGACAATAGATATACCGGATAACAGAATGGGAGGAGTACAACTGGAGAATGTACCCAACTTTACCTATCTAGGCAGCATCCTAACACCAAATTCCACACTTGGTGATGAACTGAAGAACTTTCTAAAAAAAATGCTTCAGCGGCTGTCGACCAAACTAAATGACAGATTATTCAATAGCAGAGATATTTCCCAGCAAACAAAGGTATCGGTCTATAAAGCTATTGTGCTTACCATACTTCTGTATTGAATGGAGGCTTTAGTACCCTACAGAAGACACGTTAGGAGTCTGGAAATGTTCCACCAACGACTCCTTCGCCGCATTCTACAGATTCACTGGAGCGACCATATATTAAACATTCTGCGTTACATATATAACAGTTCTGCGTCGCTCTAAATGTCAGCCAATTGAAAACATGATTGTGGAAGCGAGATTGAGATGGACGGGACATGTGTTACAACGCATGGGCGATCACGGACTTCCGATGCGGGTCTTATATGGGGAGATAGTGGGCAGGCGAAAGGCCGGAGGACAGAAGAAAAGGTATGTATAAAGAATGTCTCCGAGAATCGCTGAGCCTATATGGAGCATCTGAGAACTGGGAGCAGCTTGCAGAAGATCGTTTGAGCTGGAGGAAAGTTTGCTCTCGGGCTGATGGTATTGCGGCAGCCAGACGATTAAAAAATGAACGGCGAGTCGTAACCATGCGTCAATGGGACCAACCGATGCTACCTGACCCCTTCCTATGTGAAACATGCAGGAGAGAGTGCGCCTCTCGGATAGGGCTATTTTCCCATCGCAAAGCTCATGAGAGGCGCAGCAACAACTAAGTCAGAATGGCGAGGGAATCCTCGATCACGAGACTCGACTACGACACGACGACGAGTTGTGGAGACATACGACATCTCAGTTTGTACTTTTTTCAAAATTTCATACTTATTTTTTGTAACAGGTTGGATTATCATTAAAGTAACTTATATCGAATATGAACTACTAGTCAAATAAAATAATAAAAACCTTCCAATTCCAATTGGAAAAAACTGCAATTGGAATTTCTGCAGGGTTTTAATCATTTTATTTAATCTGTATTGAAACAAATGAATTTTTCGTAATTGATATAAGTTACTGTAATGATAATTCAACGTTATGTAAAAAATAAGTCAGAAATATTTAAAAAATACAAACTTTGGTATTGCATAACTCCATAACTGCTGCTTGTGCTGCTGCTCATGGCTGCTTGAACATTTTCAACTCATAATCAAGGAAGAAATATCTAATAGTCCTGCGAGGTTATTAATATTTTCCAAATAATCCTGTATACATACAATACACATGCATATAAATACATGTATACTTACATATTATATATGTATGTACATACACATACATACATACTCATTACATGTACAAACATAAAACGTGTATCTTATAAAGATAATGATATACTCAAAACAACTAACATGAATAAATTATATATTTAACAACATGTAACACACATTGAACAAAGATTGATCGAACAAATTAACGGCGAAATGATCATTAAGCAGATACCGGTAGCGACTCATGCTCACATAGAGAATATTTGCGATTTGTGCATACACGTTTCTTAGTATTAAAATGTTAATGTTGGAGTAATTTTAATGGGTAGGTACTAGGGATGGGCGTTGAATGGACGGACTAGTTGAAATCAACCGTTGACGTTGCATCGACGCGTCGACGGTTTACGTTTATCGCATGGACTAGTTGAATTCGTAGACGGTGGACGGCGGACGATTCGAGACTCAACAGCAAGACAAAACGTCTCCGTTTATTTCTCTCTCATCTCTCGCTGCCGACTTGTAGATGCCATAGACGGCTTGACGGATAATTTCATTTCAACTCTAAAGTACACGATCATAGGGTGCAGATCTATGTACACGAACAATGACAGAGATTTGAAATTTGAATGCATGCGTAGGGAGAGATAGGCTTAATAAGCTATTATCTATTATTTTTTACTTGATTTTTTGCGATGTGCACGTGCGACGTTTCGGTGAATTCCCAATTTTACGCTGTATAAAATAAAACAATTCTGTTTAATTATTTTATTTTTAATTGAACTATTATTAATTAACAGGCCGGCTAGATAGTTTTCTAAAATCAATATTTTATTCGATCGATCTCGACTTCTTATATCTACCTGAAAAGGGATGGTAAAATTGAATTATTGTGTTATTTCGTTACTTTTCAACTTTATTATATAAATGATAAACAAATTTGTAGGGAATAAAATTTTCTATACCTAACTGTGGTCCTTATTCAGCAGTCCAACATTAGTTATTATATATGTAATATAATCTTGAATTTAGGTATAATTAATTTTTATTAAAAATTCCCTATTTTCAAGTTTATAGATAAAAAATAAATCTATTATTATTTTGTTTACACCACTTTTTATTGGTTTTTTACATGTTTCGGGAACAATGTTCCTTTTCTCAGATTGAGCCTTAAACTAAAGTTGACAAAAAATACAGATATATTTATTTATTAATAATTTCACCACAAAGTGAAAGCCTGACTTTGAAAGACGTATTCTTCAATAAATTTCTAGATAACATCTCAAATGTAAAGTACTTTCAAATTATGTACCGGCAAGGGTTGAGCCGTAGAGCAGCGTCGCGTCGAACCGTACAGTTTACCATCGTTCCGATGTTTAGATAGAACGTCCGCGACGCCCGCGTAACGAAGTTGACGCGTCAACTAGTTGACGAATTCAACTAGTTGATCGTCTCGTCGATGGACGGACGTAGACGGTCTCGTTTCGTCGACGGTAAATACGTCGACGACCCATCCGTAGTAGGTACCTAGAGTTAGTTTTGTTGCAGTGAAATAAAGTTATGGAGTATTTCTGGCCGGCATGTGGAATGAAATGGAATTCCAAGGTATAAGATATTTAAAGTCAAGTTTTTAAGAAGGGAACCTTTGCATAAAGAATAACGTAAATGATAGGCGCATACAGTTGAATTGCAGTACATTGAAATAAGCTGCACGTAAATATACACTTTGGGAAAAGAGCATAAAAAATCAAATATTTATCTGGCACAATATTGTTGTGTTAAGATCCGAAACTATTAATTATAGTTTTGATGAGAATATTCGAAGATACACACTTTATATTGATTTATCTCACAAAAATTCTAGGTAAGTGAAACTTATAAGTATCGATTGCACATCGCTGGTAAATTTGATGCTTATTCATTGTCGAGCATCGAAGATTTCATCATTTTTCGTCTTGATCTATTTAACCCCAATGGAACCCCAAAACATGAAACCTAATTAATTGTACAAAATAATCATAGAATTTTGTTTTTTATTTATTAAAAATGATTTTTTTAATACAGATCATATACAAAACAAAAACAATGTAATGTATATTTGAATTTCATATTACATATTTGATGTTTTTCTTCTACGAAAGAGAGTGCTTGTGTTTAGGAAAAAAGTAACTTGCCGAAATTATTAAATTTTAATGCAAGTACTTTTAGGTTTTAATTATGAACATGATTTTTGACGAAAAAAAGCTTTAAATGCTTTTAATTACCTGTAATATTGTATTTCTCCGAACTAGATCAATAAATTTTAACACATTAAAGTAATTACTCGAACATTAGGTGTTTTGGATTACTCATTGTTTTTTTTTTGTTTAATATTATTTTGATAATTAGACATTGTATAATTTCAATCAGGAGTTGGCATGTTTTGTATTCTGCTTATAATTGGAGATTCGCTCGCACTATAGTGAAGTAAGTATGAACTTTATAAACTGCCTGAGATCTATTACCGGTTCCAAAATTCTGAGATACTGTATTCTGGAATCTCGAATTTCAGAATCCTGACATCTTGGATTCCTAATCCTATGGTACCGGGACTAGACTCCCGAATATATATGCGATTATTATTATAGAATATTATCGAAAGATTTGGCAGTTACTTCACAGTGCAACATTTTAATTTAAAATATGATTTTTATTTTATCTTTGTACTACACACACGATATGAATTACTATTGTAGCTTCGAGAGAAGCAGTCCTCACCGTCAGGTATAGGTGACGCTGAGAGGGACTTCTCTTCTCAAAATTATAAAAGTAATTAATAACTCATATTGTGTATGTAGTACAAAGTTAAAATAAAAATCATACTTTAAATTAATATAGAACATTATAATTGTAACCTTCAATGTCTTTTTTTCTATGCAAAATTGAAATATATTTTTTAGATATTACTCTAGAAAACATTTTAATCTGAAGGGCTTAGAATTCAAGTCGTGACCGGGTGGGTTATTCGAATCACTTTCATAATTATTTGGGTCTAGAAATATCCCGAAACTACTCTTCCATCCGAACTTGCTCAGCCGCAAGGACTCATTCTCTAGTTCGATTTCACCTTTCCGCCCGCTTTAATCTATCGCTCGAATAACTTTTCCATCCAAAACACACTTTCCCACCAGATCCACTTTTTCGACAGAATCTCGGCCGAAGCACTACCACATTGAGAAACTTTCCTCTTCCCGATACATCCACGCTTTACCTTCTGCCATCCTCGTTTTATGTTTAAATATTTTAATTTAAGTATATATTATAATAGCACGATTTTATATTAACACATGTGACAATTTAATTGTTAAAGTGGCCGTGTCGCTGTGGTAAAAGCGGATACAAAGAACACATTAAAATACGCGAGTGAGAGTATATACAGGCGCACGGCGCTCAGCCATGTTGATAACGCAGTAAGAAAATACTGTTTGCATCGCTAGGGCGCATTTATTTCCACTAGCGCAACAGAGACCACTCAAAAAGATTTGTTGTTACTATTAGATTGCATAATAGCATTTTTGAAATTTGAGTGAATTTTTTCAGTTTGAGTCCGAACGCCATTCAGTACGCACTTTTACATAGAAAAACTGAGATAGTCATTCTTCAATTTATTTTTCACTTTAATAATATTTGTATTTATCACCTAAAATAGTGACAATACGTGAAATATTATTTTTTATTTTATTTTTTATCTACTCATTTAAAATATTTGTATGAAAATAAAATGAGCTGACAGCGTCACTAATAAAAAAAAATTGTTTGCAACAGATTATTTACATATTGTACAATTTTTACTGTCAAACACCAATTATAAGAACGTTGACAGGAATAAATTACAAAAGAAAATATTTTTTTAAATCATAATTAATTTTTTAGATATTTGCAGACTTACCAAGCCCCGATATTGTGAGAAATTAAAAATGGATTAGGATCTACTTTAATAAAGAAGTCGCTTGGAAGGAAGAAACACAAGGCGTTACAAAGTCAAAAAAGGTTAGATGCAAGATGCTAACGTTTCATCGAAACGATACGGGTGCGTGTCCACGAATGAAACTCGCGTCTCGGAGATTTAGCGCTATAGATCAGTTGAATGTACTCCGCGCATAAAGATAAAAAGACGAGTACCTACAATGAAGCACGTAGTAATTAGATGACGTCACGTGTTGCGAGAATAGTTTGATCCCTCTACGTGCACCCTTACACTTTTCAGTTTCAGAAAGAAAAGAATTGTTTATAGTAGGAGTATAAAATGTGTGTATAATCACAGATTATAAATTTGTTTATTTTTTTAATTTTCTTTTTAATTAAGATTTTTTATTTTTGGGAAGGATCCGAAGAAACATCAAACCAGAATTTCGCAAAAATATGTATATTTAACGCAATAATAGTCCCAAATATATGTCAACTTCTAATATCCTATTATCAACTACTGTAGCGGTAAGGTATGGCTTATGAAGAGGAATTTAAAAAAATAATGCTCCAAATTTGAGCACTGAGATTAATCTTAAAAGACTAACCTATAAAAACCAAGTTTTTACAATACTCCCTTTCTCATTTTCGGGTTTTGTGTCTACCAGATGCGTCGGAGTATTTTCATTCAACTTACTGAGTTGTATGAAAAAACCATTAAAAATTTGAAAAATCCAAAATTATACTATAATTATTATTATTTTTTAACGAAAATTTGATAGATCTTCTTGATCGTTGCCACGAGTCTGCTTGCAAAGTTTCAGCTCGATTGGATCAAGGGAAAAGGGTCAAAAATAGATCCAAAGTTTTTTCGACGGCAAGCCGGCAAGCAAGCAAGCAGACGCCACGAGTATATAAAGGGAGTTAAAAGAAATCGATATTCAAAAATCAAGGGAATGTTAGAAAGATTACAAATAATGACATTCAGTCAAAATTTCAAATTAAATGTACATCTACTCATATATAAAATTATTATTTGGCTTTGGTAATCTGACTGTTAATGACTTTTGTAAAATATAAGAAAAATAAAAAAAACAGCGTGATCTCTGCACAAGAAGAAAACATGAAATAAGATTTAAAAAGAAAATGTAATCGCTAAAGTAAAACGTGCACAATGGAATGAAGTTATACAGAAAATTCCCAGAGGACACTAGGGATGTTTTTTTTTAACTTTTGACATGAAACTAAAAAATTTTCAAATCAAATAAGTAAAATAAATCAAAAAGTATATTTAAATTTTTAAAAAAATTATGTGACTGTGTCGCACACAAAATTTGTTTTATTTTTACTTTTTACTATTTTAATCGGGTGTCTCAAATTAGAATTTGAACCTAAAAGAGAAATATAAAAAAATAAAATTATTAACACACATGTAAAATAAAGAGTTTAAATCTACATATATAACTGATTATGAGGCAAAATGTATATTTGATTGAATATTCAAGTTATCTTTATTATGCACATGTTTAATTTTTTTTTAAATTTTTCTAAGTAACTAACTGCTCCAAATTTTTTAATAATATATATTTTATTTTGTACATGGATTTTGTATCAACATTTTTTAATAACCTCGTTGGTCTAGTGGTAAGATACTCGCCTAGTGATTAAATTCTTAGGGATTTTAGCCACGGCACGATAGTTCCCTGAAAGGTATCTGAATATCTCGAGCGCTCCCACACACTATGCCAGCAATTAGTAACATCAAAATTTAATATCCTTAATTCCAATAATAACCTAGATATTTTCGCAGATAAATTCCTTGTCTTTAAAATTCAACCCCGCATCATTACCAAAATAACCTTTGAATCAAACCTTTATGATTTCTATATAAACATGTACGTTTGTATATGTCAGTGGCGTGCAGCGCATACAAACAAAAAAGCTGTGCATTAGTAAAGATTTTGGGAAACAAATATTAATTAAATAATCCTTATCTTAAGAAATATTAGATTTAAAATTCTAACCGTAATTCGTTCTACGGCTAGAAGTTTTATTTCTGACATTTCCGTTTAACGTGACGTATCTGTATTTCTCCGATTTAAAATTCTAGCCGTAATTCATCCTACGGCTAGAAGTTTCCGACTTTTCTGTGCTTAACTTCATGTCAATTCTTCATTTATTTCGCCAACCAATTTGTTCCATAGATATAGTCAAGTCGAGAAAAAAAACGTGTATTTTTAAGACTGCGAGTTTTGTGTAATAGACAAGTAAATTTAGCGTGCTTCTTCGAAACTTTCGGTGTAAATTCTATGTCTTTTCTATGGTGAATGTAAACACAAATTAATACCATCTGTTATCTGTCATATCATAACATATCATAATGATATCATAAAATGTTTGATTTAATGTTGTGAAAAGAAAAGTATATCTAAAATTAGTATGGTTCCCGATTTAATTATGTAATAGATCTGAGGAACGTATGTCGCGACGCCAGAAAGAGACTGCATGACAGAGAGAGAGAATGTATAAAAAGGCGCGTGAATGTCGAGTCGAGCCTCTTTTACTACCATTGTTATCGAGACCGCATCTTACTGTATAAACGACTGTCTAAACCATTATTGTTACCGAATAAATACTTACGAGAACAAAGTCTTTACTTGGAGCAACCTTATCCCGAAATAAGATTATTACAAATTATATATGAATCGTTTTCTAAATATATTGAAATTTTTTGCCGTATTAGCTATACTTATATAAAATATATATTTATTTAGGAAATATTGTTTACAATACTTCTTTTATAGTGCAGTTATTTTTGTGGATTGAAGCTACTCAAAATAGTTCATTATGTTCATTAAATATAGTTAAAAAATTTAAAAAAATGTATTTACCATTAAAGGTATTTGCGTATATATATTTTTTAATGTACCTAGGTATATAGTCGATCACAGCATAACCTAAGTTTATACCACTGCACGCCACTGGTATATGTATATAAATGTATCTATGTATATGTATATAAATGTATATATGTATAAATACGTGTGCGTATGTGTGTACAAGCATATTTACTCCTTTTCCTTTCTCCTCCCCCCCTTTAATGCTTTATGCAGTGTCATAACTATATTGATTACACATTAACATTTTAGTTTATAGTCAATTTCATTCTATCCCCATTTAACTTAAAAAATAATGTACTTTAACTATTTCATAAAGCCGGTGCTGTAATAATATGTTGGATTTGTATATGTAAAATTCGTTTTCTACATTACAGTTTAAGGCCTGTCATTGTCCTTTGCCACTAGTTTAATTGCAGAACAAACTATATTATTACAAAATAATTACTATTTTCCTAATCATATGCTCATCACTATCACCTGGTTGATGAAATTGATTCACGCCATTACAAAAAAAATCTTTTATCGTTAATACTGACCCCTGGAAAAGATGTAATCATGACAAGCTAAATTTAATTTAGTAAAATTACGTTAATTAGGAAATAATATCTTATCAAAAATATGTAAAAGAAATAAAACTAAAAAATAATATTTGGCATACCAATTTATTAATGAATATACCATTTTTCACATCACATCGAGTAATAACAACCAGCAATTTCATTTTGCCGCTCTAACTCCGCTTGACATTCAATTAGGTCAGTTGATTTCACAAAGGTTGTATTTTCTTTTCAACATTTCCGAAATTTTCTCCCTCGTCTACTTAAAATTATATATACGTTCATTTCATAACATGTCAATAATTCTTCTATCCTGCTGAGTTGTGGCTTCATTTTAGATAATGTTTTTTTAGAAATAAAGCACATTAAAATCGTGGTATTGGCTTTATTGGAAATATTTTACGCCATGTTGCGTAATTTTACACAGTCAAATTACTCACGTTAGCTTGCCATAGATATACCTGCATGATTGCCTCTTTCCCATGGGTCGGTTTCACCGATGAAATAGTTATTTTATAATGGCATGAATCAATTCTCATTCAGGTTTTGGTGATGAACTCTTTAGTATGAAGACAGTTTATTTATTTAGTAAAAATTAGCTTTATTTATTTAATAACAATTTAAGTTGTGGCAATGGACAAACAAAAGATCCTTAAATTGATTCTTGATCGAATCGATAATTTTAAAAACATTAACACATACAAATTCAATATTTTACGGTATTGGCTTTAAGATATATTTTAATTATATTAGTACATAGTTACAAAAATTAATGGAGTAAGAAAGGAATTGGCTATAGATTAAACTGTTAATTTGAAGGTTTTACTTGGTTTCTTTTTTACGATGAACAGATTAAGGCCTCCCTTGGGCCGGGTTGACCGATTGGCCTGAGGAGGTTGCTAACTGCTGCTGCGGTTATTGAGAATGCTCGGGATGTTCAGCTGGCTGATGTTCAGGGATTCAACGGAAGGAGGATGTGCAAGATCACCGGAAATGCAGCGATATGCGACGTTGGTGTAGCCACAGATGCTTGGATAAACAAGGCACTTCGGTGTACTCAGAAATAATCAAACTTTACGACATCTATATATTATTAGTCATAGCGAGACATACTGCGTATCTTTTATTCTAGTCTACTGTTTGTATCTTATAGAACGATGTACAATGGAAGATTTACGCGGACTCGTTATCATATATAGTAATCGATATTTTTTTCCGTCGAGATATTAAATTATACTTTATCAATAATCCGGAACTAATTGTATTTTTTTTCAATAATTTTAATCAATCCAAATCATATCTTGCGAGTGTTAGTCAATATCGTGCGGCTTAACGGACTTACTTTCGCAGTGATCATATTTTATTTATTGAAACTGATTTTAATTGAAATATTTATATCAAATATTAAATGTGGGGTGGGGTGTTAAAACTAAAAGTACCAATATCCAAAAAATGAAATAAAAAAATCACCGAAGATTACTAATGAATAATTTTGTAATTTTGTAACTGAATTATAGATTTAATGTATTTTCCCTTCCAAAATCATGTTTTATATAAATGTATAAGCTGTATTGTCATATTAATTCAGTGCATTCTAAATCAATTATCATTTAAATTTTTTTTTGGATATTGTTGCTTTTGCTTTTATATCCCAAAAATATACTTGGGTCGGCCATCAGGCAGGACCTCCGATTGCGAAAAGGAATGTACTATTTTTAGTCTCAAGTAATATATACCCTCGCGAAAGATTATGATAGGATAAAAGAGTTATGAAGCGGGGCGGGGTTTTTGGTCTAGAACGCACACATCGAAGTTAAATACTCTTTTATTTGTGGTAAATAAGAAGGTAGTTTGTTATTTATAGGCCAGCTCAAAAATATGTGGAATTGTCACTCGGCGTATGGGTGCGTATGTCCCCACAAAGTTCAAGCCTTCATACAGAAGAAGAAAAAACATTCTTCGAACAGTTAAATATGATGTACCTAATTATTGAACGTAAACTTTAGTATTTAATTATTATTGTGAGATGGGTGGTCAACTATCCCGGTCGCACACTTTCGCGGCGGTCGACGTGCGCGGGGTCCAGCGCGGCGGACGCACGCAATTCCACCTCCCTTCGGAGTTGGTCATAGTACACTAGTAACCACGTCTATATAACCGTTCGATTACCTGCGAGTTTAACAACAAGGCACTCCTGAAACACTTCCCAATCACCAGATATCACAATTATATAAAAATATTATTATATTAATTGCGTTGTAAAGTAAACAATATATCAGCCATTAATTTGTGTTTAAATATTATTACGATACCATGATTATCGAAATAAATTTGCACAATTTGCAAGATTTGTTTTGAAGTAAGTCTATTCATGGTGTATTGCAAATTGAATGTTGTTGGAGAGAGGGTTTCCAATTCAAATAACTAACTTCTAAGAAAACACCCTATATAAAATTATCTTTCCAATAAAGCCATGGTCAACATTTTTGTGTTGTATTTTATTTTAAAGTTTTTTGTAGGGGCAGCCATTCGTATTTGGATTCGTGACATAAATGAGACTTTTCTCATGTAAAGATATCTGTTGGCCTTCTTAGAAATATCATTCGATTCGTGGAAAAATATTAATAGAATATACCCATAGTCGGAGATGGTCCACTTGTATTTAATTTTATGGAGTCACAATGATAAAGAATGGTCACATACAATTAAAAAAAATGTGAATACAATAAATAACATAAAATCGTATGTAATTGTACAAATTAGTGTCACACAGAGCTGAAATGGCACTGCGACAACGTGAAACAATAATATCGTATGCATGCAATTGAAATCGTATGTAAATATATATATATATATATATATATATATATATACGTGTGTAGTACATTACATAATATTCTCTAATTACCACGACTTTCGGAATCTTTCAACGGGATCCGAAAACCGAGATATATGGAATTGTAGTCCAGAAAATTATACTAATGAATATTTATTAAATTAATTTGAACCAATGGTGGGATATGTATTTATTTTTAATATATACTTTTACGAAAATTACTTTGTCTTACTAGCCCAAAGGTTATTTACTGATGGATTAAAAATATCTGGCCTTAGTAAATATCTTTGTTACGCTTACCTCGCTGTGAGCTATTTTAAAGGAAGTGCACAAATACGAACAAGTACTCGTATTATTTTTGATGGAATTTTATTACGCCGTTTTTTACACTCAATAAACCTTAAATAAGGTCGCTGAACTAAGCTACATATTTGTAGCTACATAAGAAAGGTCTCTAAGACCATAAGATAAAGTAAAATTTCCTGTCCTCACAATCCCTAATATATGTTCTTAAACATAATCATATTAAAGGCAGCCTCGTAAATAAAAATAAAGCTTACTAGTAAAATGCGGAGCTTAAATATCAAACAACTGTTCCTAACAACTTGTAATTTGATATACAAATAATGAAAGTTCTGAAGGAAAACTTTTATCAATTAATCTTAGGAAAGTTACGGTAATATGTTTCTACTACTGCTAAGTTTGATAATATACTTATCGAAGAGTGGGTAAATATTTTTTCACAGATTGTGGAATTATTTTATCATTATTTATTCCAAAAAAAGTAAAGTAAATCTGAAATGTATATTTTTCATTCAAGAACACTGAGGAATGAAACAGGAAAAGCATGAATATACATATTTAAAACTATGTGAAAAGTATTTAAATTTAAGTAAGATGTATAATTTGTGGAGGTATATTTTTTCAAATAAATAATCTTATTTTGTTGTTGAATTTTTAAATATATCTTAATTGATTACTCGTTATTTATTGTATCAATATTTTGGTTATTTAATTAGATTAATTTGATTAAAATATCTTTACAATAAGGCTGAGTCAAAAATAAGCTATTTATTTATATTATTGATGGTTTGGCATTAACGATGTAGAGATTGTACATGATGATCATTAAATTAAGAAAAACATTTTTTTTAATTTTTTTTTTTAGCGAAATTTAAATAATTATTATTAATGAAATTTAAAATGAATTAAATTTAATGAATATTATTATAACTGAAATTTAAATTTAAATAAATACTATTATTAAGTTCTGCGGGTTAACTATTCGTTTTTTCCCTGGCACTGCGCTGCTATAAAAATAAAAATTTAGAGTCAAAATTTGCGGCCCATTTATTAAATGAAAACCACGCCCCGCTAGGTGATAACGAGCCAAAACCTTTACATATAGAAACAAAAGGTTTTAGGATGAATTTACTCGAGCAACTAGAAATAAATAAATATAAAAAGGATCCAAATATTAAACTTTAAAATAGTCAACAAAAATGATCTTCTCTCCACTTCTCAATATCTTTATAAAACCCAAAATCAAGGACATAAATTAAAATATTATTTATAAATAACACTTGCAGAAAACGGGGAATTTTGATAATTAAGCATAACGTAAACCGAGGCACTTTTAATATGTGCCCGGGAAAAAAACGAACATTAATATAGGGCTTCACCACAAATATCTAATTACTCTAAAGGGGAAGGGGTAACTTAAAATTTTATAAATAAGTCGTTTGTACGTAGTATATCCACTGTTTGATAATGTCCTTGCAAGCCTAAACAGCTGTAACACTTAAAAATAGTTAACCCGCAGAACTTAATAATATTTATTAAAATTTAATTTATTTTAAATTTCAGTAATAATAATATTCATTAAATAAATTCATTTTGTATTTCATTAACAATAATTATTAAAATTTAATTTATTTAAAATTTCGCTAAAAATAAATATGGAGTTCCACAAATTAAACACAAAAACCAAAAATAAATAAATAAGAAAAACATAAACCTTGTTACTTCTACGTGAGTTTCATTATATTTTAATATTTTAGGCTATTTAATTATTAGGATTTATTTATAACAGATGCATGGTGTAGTCAAATAAAACTGTTTATAAATTTAAAATTCAATTAAATATATTACTAAAACTAATTTTAAAATATTTTCGTCTCGAAATGAATACGTTTCTTAGTCGAATTGAGGACATGCTTTTAGGATTAAATTGAAAAGACAAAACTTTTCTGAATAAAAATTGTTTTAGGCATTTCTGTATTCGCAAGAGTTTTCATTAAAAGTCTTATTAAAGTCAGATTATCAAATACATTCCCAAAAGCATAAGAAAAAAGCAATTTTTATTTTTCGCATGATACAATCTAACTTCCTTCATTTATTTACAATTTCCAGATCAAAAACTTTCGCCGAATTAGTATTGAAGATTAATATTTGAATTAATAGATTCAAAAATGATTCCTTTACTTTGTAACACTGGAAACCACGATTATTAGGTCTCAGCAGAGACAAGTTAAAAAAAAAAACTCCCTGAAATAAGTTAAATTTAAGAGAACATTTTTAAAATAACTCCCTCAAAAGGAATAAATAAGTCAAATATCTTTAACAATGCGATTGTAAGTCAATATAGAAGGATACAATACAATGAAATACAATCATTTATTACATATTCATTAATTCATAATCTTATTTAGTAAATACTCGCACTTTAGGATATACGGGTTATTTGGAAAACATTAATAACCACGCAGCACTATATTTCTGCCTTGATTGTGAGTCGAAAATGTTCAAGCTATCGTGACCATCAATAGTTATGGAGATATGTGACATCAAAGTTTGCATTTTTTTTCCAATATTTCTGACCTATTTTTTTATTAAACTTTGGTCTATCATTACAGTAACTCATATCGATTACTAAAAATTCCTTCGTATCAATATAAGTTAGAAAAAAAGATAAAAACCCTGAAAAAATCCCATTGGAATGTTTTCCAATTGGAATTTTATTTTTTTATTTGACTTGAATAAAAGGGAATAAATTTTTCATATTCAATATAAGTTACTGTAATGATAGTCAAACGTTTCACAAAAAATAAGTCAGAAATATTGAAAAAAAATGCAAACTTTGATGTCGCATATCTTCATAACTATTGATATTAGGTCATAATATCTTGAACATTTTCGACTCATAATAAAGGCAGGTATATGGTCCTGCGAGGTTATTAATGTTTTCCAAATAACCCTGTATAAACATATATTCTCTTTCTTTGGTATATCGAAAAGCAAATTAAGGTTATTTTTGATGTCTTTTAAATATAAATCTTAAAAGAATAATATTGGATATTATGGTCCACAATAATGGCATGATTTAGTTTTCTAAATATTAGCTAAAAGTCAGAAAATTAAAAAAGATAATATTTAATATTACAGAGCTAACATAAAATAGAGCAAATTTTTTATCTTTATAAATTGGTAATTCACGCGGAAAGAGGTTAACGACTTGATATCACATCCCACGTAGAGGTGGAATTATGACTTGGCGACGAAGAACACTTCCGACTACAATAATTTAGCAACATGAAGAATAAGAATCTGTGAGACACCATGGTATACTTTTCAAAATTTATGTGGTGAACTATTTCTTTCTGAATGACATCGTTCAAACACGCGAAAGCCTTTTCTAAAACGACTTCTGGGCTACTTTGTTAAAATTTTTCGTAGTTTGGAAAAATGGGAAAGGCTATATACATATATATATATATATACGTGTCAGGATTTCCGGATTACAATCTATGCGATTGAACAAACACAAACATGAATACAATTTTTTTAAAGCAACCCTACATATATATACATATATATACATATATATACACATAGACTCAACGTACGTACAAATTACGTAGACATACCGTGATAAGTCACGTATTATGTAAACGGCACACAATAAACTTACTTTTTCTTCGATAACCTGTCCTAGGAGAAACTCATTAATTTTGGATTTACTGATGAAGGCGCTTTAAATCAATTACCCTTTAATTCAAATAAGTATATTTATGTCAAGGCATTCCAGATTTAATAAAAAATGCTTAGATGTATTCTGAAATCACCTAGCGTGTATTCCTCAAAGGTTTTTGGAATTCATTGCAATATGAAGTTAATGAAACACAACTATTTGAAAATGGAATAACAGATGTACATAATTAACTCATTTTTTTGGAAATCATAGATGGTTATTCTGGCAAAATTGGTGTCGTTGTTTCCCAGAAAGGAAACGTTCCGGGTTCGCGTCGCTGTGACAGCTAGATATTTTATCAATAGATTTAAAATAAATACTAAAATGAATTTAAAAAATTACACTACCTACCAAATAAGGCCCATATATAAAATAACTCTTGTTGAAAAATATACTGTTTCATATATTTTTAAATGCAACGTCAGGATATTGATTTTCACATGGCGTTCGAAAATATCATTACTCCGGCGGTTGTCAAGTAGCTAACAGTTTTCTAAGTAATAGTGCTTATAATTACTCAGCCACCGAGTAATTGAAGTATAATATACAACAAAAAATTAAAGAATTTTCTATAACTAAACTAGTGTACTCCAGAAGGGCGTTTGCCTTTTAAAAATAAAATTTACTTTATTCATTTTCAAATACAAGAGAAGATAATGATTTAAGATTTAAATAAAGCTTTTGTTCTCATTAGTTTTTTGTTTCTATGTATGATGTACTATTTTATTTATAAAAAAGCTTCTAAATAATCAACCACGTTATATTATTTAGTGAGTTGAGTATTCGTTTACTGCAAACATATTAATAACTTCTAAGAGTTTAAGTTCTAAAAAAATGTTGGTTTGGTAATTGAATTATAGAATAAATAATTTCGTTAGAATGGTTTAAAAAACTATTTTTTTTACATATCTAAAATTTATATATGTACATTTTAAATATACTTTAGTTAACGAATAACATTTTATTTGGTACCTTTCCGCTGGAAAATATGATATTACATACAAGATAAACTGTGAGGAAACATGCTCGTCGCCACTGAGTTTCGCTTGCATTTCCGACCGTACCGCATAAATTGAAACCAAAATGCAAGAATGTTCATATTTTTTTTATCTTATTAAATTAGGGCGACAGACGTTGTATGACGTTATTTAATATATGATCAATTATTTTTTTCAGTTAGTTATATGTTAATATTAAACATGTGGATATAGTAGGTATAATCTATAATAATAATATTATAATAAATTAAAAATATTATAATAAATATAATAAATAAAAAAATAAATAATAAAAAAATATAATAATAATAAAGAGTAGCTTGTTGGTCTTGTGGTTAGGACACTGGCCTCGTGATCCAAAGGTCGCGGGTTCGAACCTCACTCCAGGCTAGCAAGTTAGTCCTATTTTCATAGCACAAGCGTTTAGCTTAGTTTGAAAATAGTAAGAATATTGATGTGACACGTATTCCGTGTTCACATCTCTATTTAAAAAAAAAAAAAAATCATAAAAACGATTGTAATAATTTGTTGGTCTAGCAGTTGGACACTCTTCTAGAAATCAAGCCGGGCGTCCCGAGAGACCGCGAAGTTAATAATAATTTTTATAGTTAATGCGTTAAGCTTCGTCAATCGTTTAAATATAATTTTAAATGTGTTAGTACAAATATTGATATGAAATGTAATTATAATTAATATAAATTAACTTTGTTTAAACCACTTATTTATTGAAAAAAATCAACATGTTTCAAAGCCAATGGCTTCTTCATCAGGAAAACAAAAATAATATTTAAAAAATCGAAGTATAGATCAAAATATTAAAAAGTTATATATGGAAAATAATAATATAAAGTACCTAATTAATATGAAAATAAATTTAAAAGATAACTATTTGCAAAAAGGACCTGATTATTTATAATATTCAAAATAAATTTGCTACATTTGAAAAAGAAATGTAATTACATCGGTGAATGAATTATTGTTTATTATTCATTCATCACACAATTCTACGTATGTACCTATAGCCTCTCACGAAGAAAAATTATATTAATGTAGCATTAGCACGTATTTACGTTGTATAATGTATGTAAACATATTCCTTTCTGTACCTTCGTGGTGTTTATAATAATCATTTTCATAGTATATCTTATTTATTTAACATTGATTTCGTGAATGACATGTAATTGAAGTCGAGTTTTGCTTGGTTGGTTAATATCTATATTGTTTTTACTTTTGATGTTTTATGACATATTAAAATATAAATTTCTTGAGTTCTAATTTATACTTAAAACTATATATAATTATTCATTTCTTCTCACATTTATTCTCTGAATTTACGTTCATAATAGATGGAAATCATGTTATACAACAAAATCGTTTTGTACTATTACATTTTATACTTGAGATTCTTGTTTACATTACTTGATTTATTTATTGTATATTTTACTTATTATACGTATATATGTTCTTAATATTCTTCTTAAATATATTTCAAAATGACGATCTCCCTCTCTAAACACGAGATTATAGATTAGAGAGAAAAAATGTCTTTGGTGGGTATGGCAGACTACTCTGGTGTAAATTAAAAAGTAAATATTAAAATAACGCGTAGGAGAGATATTATGTGGAGTATAAAATAAAAGGCAGTGATATCCAAAAAAAATGTTTAGAATGCAGTCACCAAAGATTACTAATTTAGAAGGAACTGAATTATACAAGTAGGTATCTATGCCTTCCAAAACCTGAAAAATGTTTACTATAAATTTATAGGCTACATTTCCCATAAAATCTAAAATTTAGTATATTCTAAATTAATAATCCTCGATGATTGCATTTTTTTTGTGTACTGCTGCCTTTGCTTTTATACCCTACATATAATAAATAAACTAACAATTGGAATGACAAAAATGTTGAAAATTAATATTCGCCGTTTTATTACATGGAATCTATGTTCAGAGAATTGCAAGAAGCATCGAAAGCAACAGGTTTGGAAATGAATATACAAAAAACAATTTTTTTATTGCAATTTGAAAATAGAAACAGTTGATGAATATGTGTACCTTGGTCATAAGATAAAGCTGGGAAAAGGAAACCAAACAGCAGAACTACCAGAAAAATAGGTCTGGGCTGGGCAGCGTATGGTAAATTGAAACACTTTTTTGAAAATAAAGAAATCCCAGTATCGTACCGATGTTGGCATATGGCCTAGAAACAGCAACACTAACAGAAAAAAGCATACACAAATTAAAATGTATACAGCGGGCCATGGAAAGGCAGATGCTCGGCGTGCGCCTTGGAGATAAAATCAGAAATGAAGAAATACGACGCCGAACAAAAGTTGCCGATATTATGGACCGTATTACGAAACTCAAATTGCAGTGGGCTGGACATATGGATCGACAGGAGGATACTAGATGGGCACCCAGAATCCTATAGTGGAGGCCCTGGACAAAAAATAGAAGCGTCGGAAAACCTCCCAAAAGGTGGTCTGATGACATAGTCCAGCAAGCAGGAAGAACCTGGATGCAAAGGGGGAGAAACAGAGATGAATGGAAGAAAATGGAAGAGGCCTACATCTAGCAGTAGAGGGAAAAAGACTAAGGAAGAAGAAGAAGAAGAAGAAGTAGTTTTATTAATTATTACCGCCTTTTGCATTATTTTTTAAAAATAGTAGACATTACCACTACGCGGCTATTGCTCATCCTTTCAGGCAGTATATTACAAGATTCATTTCTGGTTTTCATTTAAAGGCACGATTGTGGCCTCGTGTTTGTCTGTGATCCGCAGAGATAGGAATTTACAATCGCTCGTTCCCTAGAGCACCGAACTCATAATAGAATCTAATCATCACAGCGAGCTTTGTTACCGCGGCGTTACGGGTTTGATTTCGGATAGAAGCAAACCTTGTTTTATTGTGAGATGGATATTCGTGCTCTATTTGATTATTGTGTGGAAGACATTTAGAATTTGCGTTGGACCTCACTCATATACAGGCGCGTGCATTCAGTAGGTACACTGAAGCAGGAGTCTTGCGGTAACATTGCGGTAGCAAAAATTATGTAAATATTTATCTGACAGAGTATTTATTTTGTAAGAAAATTTATTAATTTTTGCTCGTCGCTGCTCATAGATAGAACGGTAAGTTAATAATTTTTGTTTTCGATTATTTTAGTTTTTCAAGACAAAAATATTTTTCGTTATAAAAATTATGAACCAGACAACTACACACATTGCCTGTCACACGTAACCCCAAGATAGCTTTCATTCCTTTATGATATTGTCACGGGACGCGGCTATAGGAGGAAAATGAAACAAAAAAAGTTTAATTTATTCACCAAAAAGTCACTGGACACAAATTTAATTTGAGCAAAATTATCAAATTCACAGTCACAAGATGTTTCGAGAATATTTGACACACTAATTATCAAATTTTGTAATTCGCTTTGTTCGTGCTAGAAACTTCTCACACGTTAAAAAGTACTCGCGCTGAATATATTTCGCTCACTGGTTTATCGCTAGCAATGTCGCTCTCGTTAAATGTCAACACAAACGGAGAATGTATTGCACGTCACGGTGCTTCTTGTATTTATACCTGATCAGTATTCATCTAGATTCTAGATGCTTCTAGAATTCTAGAACAATTTTTTTTTCAAAAGAGTGCTGTAAAATCATCGATTTTGTAAAATTCTTTCTGATTGTAACATCTCGTGACAATATGTAATGTAGTAGATGGAAGTGGCCCTCGTAGTCTAGCGGCTCTCTGTACCAGGGGTGCCGGATTCGATTCCCGGTGCTGGCAGTGTCTTTTTATGTGTTTTGCTACAAAAAATGGGCCTTTTGACCAGTTGTAGAGTTCGGAAAGTTAATACCAAGTCGCGGCAGCAATTTCATAAATTGTCTTGCGTGCGAATTCCGTGGAACCGTTGTTTTACACAGCTTGATATATTTCGGACACGATCTTTAAAATTCATTAGTTATCTTCTTATAAAATGTATTTAATCTTTTACAACACAAAGACGGCAATTAAACTTACCCTTTGTCCACGCTCTCCCTTCTCGCCCCTCATTCCTCGGGAGTAATCTGCAAAATAAATCAAACAAGTTACGAACAGCAATTAAATTAATGTCTATATTGTCAAGATAATCCGGGGGAAGAATTTTTATAAGCTACGTCGGCAAATTTATTTCTCGTCTTAATTTTACACGAAAAAGTAAATATACACAAAAAAATTAACTTTAATGGGTTACACCACTCTGGAAGAATAAAATTAAGGTAAAAATTGGGTGATTTTTTACAAGGTGATCAATAATTATTAAGGTACCTATATAGATTAAACCATTATTTTATTGGAATTTTTTTGAAAAAAATCGCGTTATATATTTTTCTGTAGAACTCCTCCATGAAAGTCGCATACCGTGCATGAAAGTGCATTCACGGAAGAGGAGTTTTTCGAAAATCGACATAATGCAGCCATTTTATGTTTTTTTACAAAAAAATCCAATTAAATAACACTTTGGCCTACACCTCCTCGGTGATAGGGCGCTCCCCTGATGATGCTAGATAAGTACAGACAAACATCGAGATTTGCTTCTCAGTAAAATATACAGTTTCTATAAAATATCCGTCTTATTTAACACATAAAAATTAAATATAGTTTAATTAAGTGCACCTTAATGAAAGCTAATTAAAAAAATTAATCACCCCTTTAATAAATCACCCAATTTCTTATTTTTTACCTTATTTTTAATATTTTTGGTATAATTTCAATATAAATAAATATCTCAATATGTATGTCGCATCCGTAGCCGTCCGTATAATATTTGAATGATATAATATTTCCATACAGATCACTATACTTTGAACGTGGGATGACGTAGCGCTCTGTAACTTGATTTGCAAAATCATCGATTTGCACAAACAAATTTTAGAGCTTTCGTTCGGGAAGTTACTGCTAATAATTGTTTGATCGGCAAATAGTAATTAACGGTCATACAATATTGATAAATGTTCTTATTTATTATTATTAGATTAACTTTACCACGTTCATAACTCCTCTATTATTTAACGATCCGGACATAAACGACGAGCGAATTATTTAAAATATTTATATTAGTACTGTTGTCAAGAATATAGAAGTCTCTTTATATGTGAGTGATACCTATTATATATATGTGGTTATTTATTATATGTAAGGTATCTATTATATATAAGGCAGCAATATCCAAAAAAAATAATTAATGCAGTCATCGAGAATTACTAATTCAAAAATCTTGAATTCGAAGTTTAATAGCAAACATGATTTCGGGAGGGATAGATACATAAAATCCAGAATTCAGTATATTTTAAATTAGTATTCTACGGTGACTGTCTGTGATACACCTATAATTTATCTACATTTACTTATTTATTTTAATAAGTTGTATCAAAGATATTCTAGATTTAAATAAAAAAATAAAGACTTAATCTGGCGTCCCCAGCGTGTAGATGTCAAAATTTTTAGTTTAAAAAATATGTTAAGCACACGTTTTTATAAGTTTGCTTCGCAAATTAATATAATTAAAGCAATCTCATACTGCTATAAAAACACATACAGCAATATTTTAAAGTTGAGTATTGTTTATAAAAAAATATTTTGTCAAATTAGTGTCTGTTTTGCGATATTTTTGGCTTTTCTCTATTTGATGTCTATTTGAAATATTAAAATTAAGTCGGTATGTCTTTCAAAATATCAAACAATTCATTTTAGAAACAATTAGACATTACTTTGTCATAGGAAATTCACAAACGTTGAATGTTTCGGAGCTCCACCTTGTCGAGATGCTGGTTATATTACGATTTTTTAATTTAGAGTGAAATAAAGGAGAAAAATACAGGCGAAGCTGAAAAAAAATCACAATACGTTATAAAGATAACAAACTTCATGGCTAATTGAAAATGGTATAATAGATTACCATAAGGCTATAAAAATAAGTCTCAAATTTTTCGTAATCATATTTTAAAATATACAGATTATTGTTTGCAATGCTGTTACAATTTTTAGTAGGTACATCAAATAACCTATTTCTCGACGTTTGTATAAAGGTAGGATGTGATATTTTTTGCATGAACTGACATAATTGTCAGAAACGCAATTAAATTTGAAGTTAACAAAGCGAAGAATGTTTTTTGAATTTGTTCCAAGCGATTTACATAGATAATATACAGGGGATTGCATACTTGCGATGCGTACTCAAGTTTACTTCTGACAAAAGTGCAGTAAAGTACTTTCAATATCTTTACACACTTAAAATCTTTAGATATTCTCATGATATAACCTAAAGCCTTATAAGCCTTACTTATAATAGAATCGATATGTTCATCGTATAATAATTTGCTATCATTGATCTTCCCTAAATCCCTGATTGATGTAGCTCTTTCTAATTGTTCTCCTTTTAGTAGGTACATAGTTAAAATATATTATATTCTTTTTACGTGTGAAAACCACACAAGAAAATTTCAAGGGATTTAAGTCAAGTTTATTTAATTTACAATAATTATCTAAGCGTTGCAAATCATGTTGTAAATTTAACGAATCGTAAGTACTAAAAATTGATTTAAAAATTTTCACATTGTCGGCAAAAATTAGGACATTAGAGTGACGAAAGCAATCGTGAATATCGGAAATGAAGATTATAAACAACAATGGCCTCAGCAATGATCCCTGGGGTACTCCGCTGGGAACTACAACCCAACTCGACATGTAGTTGCTTACTACCACAGCCTGAGTTCTATTATCGATGTAGGATGCAAACCATCTTAGCAAGTCACCACGTATTCCGGCCAGGACGAGCTTATTAATCAACAGATGATGATCTATTCTATCAAACGCCTTACTATAATTAATACAAATCACATCTGTTTGAAGTCCTTTATCCATTTTATCAGTTTGAAAATCAATCGTCTCCAATCAAAGAGGATTAGATTGGAGACGGTTGACTTCCCTTTGACTGTGTTCTTTCAATTTTGCAGGAATGATGTTATAGGATGGCCCCTTTTCAAAATAATTGATTAAATTATAAAAGTATTTAATTGTAAGAGCAATCAAAATACAACACGTATATTAAAGAACGCTTTGAATTAGACAAATAATTTTATTAAAATGCAAAACAGCGTTAATCCAACCGCCGTGAACCAAGCTACGGCGACCAAAAAACCGCCGTTTTAATTATTCAAAATCCGTCGAGTGTAACTGTATTCCGGCGGTTGTTTCTGTATCCGCCGCGCCTTTATCGGAATACCTTCTCGGGTGTCGCGGGGGGAAATGTTTTTTATGTAATAAAACCCTTTACGATCCTTTCGGGAGAATGACGCGTACTTGCTCCCGAGGAGCGTGGACGGAACTTTTTTAATAATACCACAGACGCAGGGGATGATTTGCAAACTTTGCGTGCTTCCACGTCAGCGGCGGACCCCGCCAGATACTATTGACAAATGTCTCGGTAAAAGTTAAATATTGAAATGGAAACCAGATATCACTTTCATAAATTTAACCCGAATGAGAGATCTCTGAAAAAGATTAGAACCTCAATTTTTTTCGAGCGAGATTGCTTACATTTGCATAAAAAGAGTTATTTTTTTAATCTTCACAGCCAAAGTGCTATGGAAATATTGAAAAATAAAACAAACTGGTTTTGTCGCGGAAGATATTAGATTACGAGAAATAATCACGATAATTTAAAATAAAAAAATGTCATCTGTGTAACATTTAACTCACAATTACAAATATCAATTGAGCAGCGACAGAAATCAACCTCAAAATGTAAAAAAGCTAAATACGGAAACAATTACTTGAATAATTATTACTGGCATTTTTTATCAATAATTTGCACTTTTTAAGACACTCATTATCAAAAATTCATTTCTAAAATACATTTATTAATATATT
>JADDOH010004732.1:0-109477 GCA_016648135.1 Agrypnia vestita | reverse complement strand
CAAAGGATGGGCAACTTTTGAAGGTAACAGGAATAGAGAGCGTCCGCGAAAGAAAGGTGTTTTATTTTTTTTACGTCCCTAAAAAGCAAGATACGAAAAATTGTGCGCCATTAGATATTTTAAGATTTTCGAAATTCGATCTAGAAATATCGCGCGATTGCCAATGAAAAACGTCAAAAAATCGAAAATGAAATTTAATTTTTGAGGGACTTTCCTGAGCAGGGGCGATGTGGGCAATATTTCAAAAAATAAAATATAGCTGTGTGTTAAGCTAGCGATTGGGGATTAGCAAAAATGATCAAAATCCGACTAAAAACGGTAAAGTTATTAGCGTTTTTGCGTGGATAATCGGAAAAAGTCAAAAAACGTAAATTGACCTCAATCAAATTTGGATAGAAAAAGTGGGCGGGTTTCCTTTTGCATAAAAAGTTACTAGAATTCAAAATACGCCATCGCGACTGCCGCCTGCAATGGTGTGAGCGCTCCGGCTTATGGGGAATGAATAGTTTGATGGTGGCTGTAGTCTGGATGTTTGTCCAACAAGTAGATAGTTGAGATGGATGTGTGCGGCTCCAGTGTTCCGGCCAGGAGCGGAATAAAGCCATTAGCCGGCGCGGGCGGCGAGATTAACGGGACAAAGGAACATTCCGTGCAGCGGGATCAGGACCAGATTTATTACACAAGCCTGGAGTTCAGGAACCCGATATACAATTTGTTCTGTCAGTCCACTGCTGGGATTGTACTGTGTCCTGGTCAAGAGACTAAACCAGGGAGATTTTGTTAATATCTCGGTTAAGTTGAATGAAATAACGTTAATTCTTCAATTTCACGTAACGTTAAGAGAAAACAATTAGACATTTACTTGTATATTGTATTATAAGAACAAACATATGAAAATAATTAAATAAACAGAAATTAATCTTTTCTTTATAATACCAAAATAACTTTGTGGTATCCTTATTTATACTAATAACAAGTGAATCTTTTTTTTTAAGACATCCTTTTGTACTCCTTCTTTGCATACATTCGTAATATTATAGATTTTTTAACATCACCCATAGAGTATCCAAATATAAAACACGTTGTTTTTTGTTTTTCGAACGGCGTGTTCTTTAGTCGCTTCTGCGACTCTTGCTTTTGAGTGACGTGAATATTACTTTAATGTGAGTGACATGATTATTAATTTTAATCGAAATAATACCAAATCATATCAAAAATTATTTAATAAAGTAATGTCATCCAGTTTATACGTAAATGTCGAAAGTTTCAGAGCTCTAGCTAGTCAGGAAGTTGGTGAAAAATCAATTACAAAATTCCATCACAACAGATATTAAAGCATCTAAAAAGAATACACTTTATTAATGAATTAAGAGGCACTTGAGATGTTTGAGTAGCAATAATTAGTCTGAAACCAAACATTCTTTTGATACTGACAAGGGGTTGGAAAATTTTTACATACAAATAACATAGGATTACAATACAATTTGATAAATGAGATGTTTTTGAAAATAGAAAATTTGTTAATAATTAATTAAATATTTTAAACAACCGAATTCTTTTTGTAAATAATTACCATTTAAGTTTATTTTCACATTAGTTCCTAATTGGTTATTTATCTCCCATATATTTATTTTTTGTTTTTATTTATGTCTATTATATTCCAATTTTATATTTTAATAAATATTTGTTTTAAGCAAATATTTTACAATGTTTTCTTTTTAATATAAAATAAACACATCAATATTAAACAACATCCACTTAAATGTTTCCTCATAAATACATATATGCAACGTGGGAAAAATAAATTGTTATATGATTATTAAAAATATGATGCAAACAATTATAAATTATAATCACGTAAAAATAAATTTACACAGTATAAAAATAAAAGTTAATTATAATATAAATAAAAAGGTAATTTAATAACGGTTGATATTAGTAAATAAATGAAAATGAATATAGATTAAGTTTATTTTTAATTTCATTAATAAGTTATATTTTATCAAGAGCTCAATATAATAATCAATATTTAAATAATTCTCGATGTTTGTGCAACGCCATAATTTTAAAAAAGAACGCCATATGGAAGCCTATTTAGAATAAAAAAATTAAAATCGTATTTGTAGTAAAAAATAAAAAAAATTATTTCGTAGATTTTTTTTGTAGGTAGTTTATATAAATTTCGAAATATGATTTTTTCGTAAACAATAATTCTTTGGTTAATAAGGTGACATAAATAACAAACACTAATTATGTTTATTTCCGAGCTCAAATGAACAAAATTCATCCTGAATTTAAATAATAAGTTTAGTTTAATTTATGACGAACTATAATTTTATTCAGAGCTCAATATAATAATCAGCAAAATAATAATTTTCACCTCTTTTACGTCGGTTCTATTTTTAATATCACATCACCAATACGCGTGACGGCATCAAATAAAATAATTATATTAGGTCCTTACATATGAAATTGGCGTTTTGCCGTACTGGCAAATTTGATCTCAAATATCTTCTCTTTGGTTAGGAATTCCAAATTCAAATTTATACAGCTATTTACTCATGTATTTGTGTTTTGAAAATTATAATTCATTTGTTTTTTCCTCAATTGTTTTTTTCTTTGCGTCACTCAGTTTACAAAATGAAAAACTTGAAATATCGCGTTATTTACGAGTACGAGTTCCACCGTGGCACCAGTGCTGCAGAAACGGCTCGAAGGATTAATGATGTGTATGGCGACGGTGCCGCAAAAGAAAACACAGTGCGTTTTTGGTTCCAACGTTTTCGTTCTGGAAATTTCGACCTGCAGAACAAGCCCCGTGGACGGCCGGAGACCAAAGTTGATAATGAAGAATTGAAGGCTATTGTGGAAGCGGATCCATCGCAAACCACATCCGAGTTAGCTGCAGGCTGCGGTGTTAGTGATAAAACTGTTTTAATCCACTTGAAGCAAATTGGTAAGGTGAAAAAGCTTGAAAGGTGGGTACCTCACGAATTGAGTGAAGCAAATCAACAAACGCGCGTTGACTGCTGCGTTGCATTACTCAACCGGCACAATAATGAAGGGATTTTAAATCGAATCATTACCTGTGATGAAAAGTGGATCCTGTACGATAATCGGAAGCGCTCATCGCAATGGCTGAACCCTGCCGAACCAGCCAAACCATGCCCCAAGCGAAAATTGACTCCAAAAAAGTTACTTGTGAGCGTTTGGTGGACTAGTGCTGGTGTCGTTCACTACAGCTTTCTTAAATCTGGCCAGACGATTACGGCAGATGTCTATTGTCAGCAACTGCAAACCATGATGGAAAAGCTAGCTGCTAAACAACCGAGGCTGGTTAATCGCTCTAGGCCACTGCTGCTTCATGATAACGCTAGACCACACACTGCACAACAGACGGCTACCAAATTAGAGGAGCTTCAATTGGAATGTCTAAGACATCCACCGTACTCTCCGGACCTTGCCCCAACAGATTACCATTTTTTTCGAAATTTGGATAACTTCTTGCAAAGGAAAAAATTCAACTCCGATGGGGCAGTCCAAAGCGCCTTCAAAGATTTTATTGATTCCCGTCCGAATGGTTTTTTTAGTAAAGGGATCGATCAATTACCTATGAGATGGCAAATGTGCATAGATAGCGATGGTACATACTTTGATTAAATAAATATATTATAATAAAAAAAAATCGGCTTTATGTTCCTCCCATACTAAACATCAATTTCATATGTAAGGACCTAATATTATTGTTTGACACATGTAACTGGATATAAAAAAATCGCACACAGAACTTCCAATATTTTCAAATTAATCCACTCATGAGATATGTGTTTTAACTAGGTAGGTACGTACTTCCCGTATGTTCAATAATAATTTAATTCGATATCACAATGTAGGTACCAACCAACTAATCTGCGTAATCCGCCGACAGAGCGGCCAGCTGCGCACTCCTACGTATCACGACAAATGAAAACAGATTATCCAACTGCCCATGTTCATCGATATTCAAACGCCGTAGAATAAATAATTAAAGTCATCAGCCGGAAATGCAAGCGAAATTCATCGGTGACGAGCACATTTTCTCACACATATTGCATCCTATTTTATCATTATGTGGGAGGCTCGTACTCGATTACAATGAATCCCATAAGAATGATCCAAAGACTAATTATATATTGAAATAATTTTGAAGAAACCCCAAAGATTTAGAAGAAAAAAATTATTTAACATATTTAAAGTTAATGTAGTTGACATAATTTATAAGAAATATTAGATATTACAATTATATAAAGAAAAGAAAACTAATAATTTACAAACATGTCACTCGAGCAGATATGAAAATAATATAAAAATTCCTAAAGTTAGTATCACATATTTTCAAAACGTGTGTAATGTATGTAACAAAACGTATGTAAAGGTATACTCAAATTTAATAATTTACCCTCAGAGTTAAAAACTATTGATAATTACAATAATATGAAATAAACATTGCCACATCTTTAATATACCTACCGTGTACCTATAATTTTCATCTTTTATATACCTATAATTCTTATTATCTGTTAACATTGACTACACAACCAATATCATACACTACTTACTTTAAAAATCTAACATATGAATTCTTTTGTAATTCAAAGTTCTTGTTTTATTGATATAAATTATTCTTTTGTAAGGAATTATCCCTCACTACACACAAGAATCTCAATTCATTTTGGTGATATAGATATTAATAATCAAATTATTACATAATATATGTAATAATTTGATTATTAATATCTATAAGTTATCATTGTTGTAAAAAAATCATATGTATTTATATATTAAATAATAAATAAAAAAATTTACATATCATAATTTTACATCAAAAACATCAAAAGAGTAACAAAGACTATTAGAGTAATAGAGTTATATTATAATTATATAAAGAATGCACATGCGCAACAGCATTGATAAAATAAGATTTATGTGATTTAAGAATTACATTAAAAATTTATACACTGTTGTATATATATATTACAAAGCCTCTGATTATTGGTACAATAAAATGGTGTAGGCATTCTTGTATTTCTAGTAGGTGGATACATATTAATCATTTTTATAAAAGGACAAGACTGTCCACCTAATTTAACATTTAGAAGAGAAAAATTATGGCGAATATTTTTTGTCTCTTTGATAAGTTTTGCAAATTAGTGACACAAAATAACAAATGTAAAAATATATTCAATCGAAGTCACCTGGGCACTACTATTTCTCATATGTTATGGTTTGCTTATTATTTCTGTATGTATTTATACTTTTTTCTGTTTCTGGAAACTCTTTTTTTTTTATGTATCATGTTTTTAAAAAATATTTTTTATGCTAAACCAATTTTGGATGTATTAATTTTGCATAGTTATATTATATATTAAACTCACGCAATGAGCATTCATGGTTACACTAGTTATACATCCTGCTTTTACAATGTGTTGTATATGTATAAATTATATTTTTGACGGGCCACGGAGAAGCGACGGTGGCTATGTCGTCTAGTCGCCACGCTGCCGTCCGCGCGTTCAAGGTTTCTTTCCAGTTATATAATTTCATTTTTTATCCGTAAATTTCAAGAAGTTACGGACTTATGGGACAGACAGACAAACTTTGAAATTGTAAATGTTTTGTAAAATATAAAATAAATAAATTGAGTAGCTTGTTGGTATCGAGATCATGATGCTTGCCTAGTGATCTAGTGGCCGATGGTTCAAGTGCCATTCCAGGACACCAGCAAGCAAGTCCTATTTTCGTAGCGTAGGCTTTTAGCTTAGTTTTAAAATTGAAAATATATTGACGCGACACTAATCTACTCTGTGTTCGGGACTCTATAAAAAAAATAGTATAAGGCAAGAATTTATTTGGTGTTACATTTATATATATAAAAAATCATTTCACACGTCATTTTATACAGTTATATAGCCCACAAAGTGGAGCAATTTGCTTCAGTTCAAAAAAGTCGTTCATTTAGTAATTTATTAATTAAATAATTAATTTTATAAGTGCGCTCTGGTATCGTGACTACTTTCAGCTCGCAACGTTATTTCCATAATGAGATATGAAGCTTTGAAAAATACAAATAATTGTCAAAAAATCAGGCACCATATTCTTTATTCCATATTTTCAACACGAAATTGATAAAAGAGGCGTATGCTTTTTAAACAATTCGCAGTGAAAAATTATTTTTTACTATTTTATCAATTTTTGCAAGCATCAATTTTCCAGAATTCCTCGTACTTATTCTTGATTATTATTAACCAAGTACTTACTAGCTTTAGTTATTCAAATTCTCCTAGATATATAAGCATTACACAAAATTTTACTTAAAATGTGTATATAGATAAATTAAAATAAAGTATTGTATATAATTTTACGTAAAATATAAAACGTTGCTATGCTCCTTTTGGGTTTGTTTGAATTAAAAATAAGGGTAGCGGGATGGCAAAAAAGGTTCAGTTGCAAAAAATCCAAGGTACGTCATTTTGTAGCAGAAAAATGGGTGCTTCTGCGGAAAATCTTGCTAGAGTAACGAGATATCTCCATTAGCGTCTCTGTGGGACATTTTTCACCTCCGCTATTTACAATCGTAGGACCGTGTTCTATGTTTTAAACAAAGAAAAAACGCATTTTATGTCCCAAACACATACGATCCTTGCTTAAATTTTTTGTAGTTCGAAAAATATTAATAAAATAAGGATAAATTATAGAAATTCCACAAAGACGAAGCTAATTTATATATGTGGAAGTGGACGGAAGTCTCTAATACGATGGTTCAGGGCTTACGACCTGTATGAGCTGGCTTAAGTGATCACTCTACACGACGAAAGTTCACCAATTTCATCGTAAGAACATTCACACATTATCAAATCTTGAAAGTTCTATATATATCGACAGTCCCTACGTATACTGTCGAATCTGCAAAAATCGATTTTCGTTTCGCTAACTTAAACCATCCAATTTACACTATATTTTCAGGTAATGTTAGAAAGAAGTTTAATTTTCCTTTAATTTATGCTTTTTTTGAAACTAAAATTCTTTTTTTTTATATTGTCCAAAAATGTGGAATAACAGGTCAAATGTAATGGAAAATAGAACCAAACGTGGAGCCAATATATATATATATATATATATATATTATATATATATATTGACGATCCCTACATAATTGCACCATCGAATCTAAAGACAAATAAGATTTTGCTATCTTAAACTACCCAATTAACTAGGTATATATTTTTAGATAATGTTAAAAAGTTGAATTTTCCTTTAAAAAAATTGTAAAGGAAATATAAATTTTTAAAAAATATTCGTAAACACAAAGTAAATTGCTTTGTTTAAGATAATAAAGTATACGAAGGGATTGTCGATATGCTTGTATTCCCAGTGTTCATGATGCTGGCTTTTCATCCCGAGGGTCCTGCCAAAAAAATATAAAAAACACTATAAAATTAAAGCATACTTTTACGAAAATTCGACACCGATGTCTATTATGGGAATAATGAGAGCACACAAAATCTTTTTGAATCTTAATCCTTGAATCTGAATTTCAATAAGATATTTTTTTAATTTTTTGAATCAAAAGAGAGGTAAGAGTTCCCTGGCTCCGATCCTGGTAAATGTTAAAATAAAACCCAAGGTAAAAGTGAGTGTACATAGAAAAAAAATAAAAAATTTCTAACGTGCCCTTTCTTAAGAAGTTTTTGTGAGAAAAACTGAGGTACCCGCTGAATAAACATACATTACGTTAGCCAATAGCTCTTCAGATATATCTACATTATTTCGTCGTCTTCACACAGTTGTATCGTATTACATTACACCAATCTCATTTATTCAAACGATATTCAAGAAATCGATTCATCTCCTTTATTGCAAATAATATTAAACCTTACATAGTCAGTATCCATTACAACCAGGTTGATTGAATTTTCTGTCTTTGTCACTCTGCATCCTGCGATATTACTCCTGACTACTACCTACACAATTTATTGATTTATTTATGATCGGCACTTGTAAATAGCGGTATAATACAAAGCGTGTAGGTAGGGACATGTGATATAACCCAGTAAGTACTCAACTTATTGACTCGTAAATTTAATGCGCCTCACTTTATCTGCTTCCTGTAAAACCATGTAAATTTGCCATGTGACGAAAAGACAATCTGGCAACACAATGCAGCAAAAAAAAATTCTTCGACATTTTAAAATTTTGCACATCGTAAGTTATTTTCTAAGCTCGTACGTAAACTTTTATTTAAATCATAAAAATGTAATAAGTTTTTATCATATAAGATAAGATAAACAAAAATACTGAATAATAAATGAAGAAAATTGCATAAACAGTGTCTACTTGGAAAAATTAGAATTTAAAAAAATATTAAAAAATTTAAAAAAAAAATTAAGTAAAAACATAAATTTAACAATATATAAATAGAACTATGACTCTTCCGCAACTTGATTATTGATGGAGCGTATTATTTATAATAAATTACTAGAAACTACAAAATGAAAGCAATATGTATTATATTGAGATGCTACAGAAGAACAAAATAACAGAAATGTTGAATGAAATAAAAATAGAATCAGTGAAGAAAATATAATGTTTTGGTACAAAAATGTAAAATTATGCATGGATTGTTTTTCTAATACTTCAGTAACAGAATAAAACTAAAAAAGGATTTAAATATTTTTAATTTTAATGTTATTTCTTAATTTTTTATTATTGATTTTTTTTTAATGTAGCAGGCATCTTGCAAAACTGTATTAACAATTTATATCTAAGGATACATTACAGTACATTTGACATAACATTACTTAGTTGTCCTTAAATAATAATAGAATGTATACATAATAATACAATATTAAAATTAAATACTTTTAACTATCACCAATTTTTCACAGTTCACTGTAGTATTTATCTAGAATTATTTCTATATTTTTGTCCCGTTTTATTTTTTATTCTATCCGGTAGTGTGTTGAACAGTTTTGGGTTTGGTCCTGTCTCCGTAAAAATGATTTATTTTTATTATTTCTAGTTTTTTATTCGTTTTTTGTCGTATCGTATATTCATGATGTACTAATGTTTTGCATCTATTCTTCTCGTATTCCTCAAGTGTTAGTTTATAATAAAGTTGTTTTTGAATCGGTAAGATTTTACACATTTTGAATAGGTTTTTCGGTTGGTCCTTACGTGCTTCTTTTTTATTTTATTTGTTATAGTTTTTATTATTGTTTTTTTTAGTTATTTTAATTTGTTTAAATATGATAGAAACGTCAATCCGTAACAATTTAAATCGTAGTTTATAATTGAGTCTACCATACTATAATATAAAAAATATCGTGTGTGTCTTGTAATACAATGTTTTATATGAAAGAATTTACCAAATAGTGTTCTTAGTTTCTTATATGTGTCTTCTATGTGATGTATTCAGTTGAAGTTTTTGTCTATTTTAGTCCCAAATATACATATTTATCAACCATTTCCGAGAGTTCGCAGCAAAAATTCTCTTTTCCGCAATACAAAATTAAAATACAACTTGCCTTTTTTTCAGAGACTTTTTCATTTGCATGTAAAGTCAAATTTCAAATAGCTCTCCAGTAAAATTAATTTTTTGTAGATGTCTTTGTTTACATGGGAATGTCGGTCGACATATTGCCAAATATATCTCATAATACAGTCAATATTAATTATCACTTGTATGATCACAATATATGTGATATTTACTGTACTTGATATCACAATATAAATATGTGATATCAACATTTATTTCTGAATCGGGAAAACTTTTGCACGTGCAGCTTAAACACATTCGATCCGAATTTGCATCATTTTGTCCCTAAATTAGTGGAGTCTGTTGCACTCGGCATCTTAACCCCTGTGTATACTTACGTAATGAAAAAATAAATGGTAAATTATGTATTAAAGTTCTTTTTTAACATGAATTCACGTTTCTTCTAAAATATTTTTGGATTTTCATAATTTTAGAATGACGAATATGATGAATATATAACCGTCACGGTTATAAGCTGGAGTAAGACATAAATTTATCGATATAAAATTTCGGTGGGTCCTGTAGATATTTTTCCACTTTCCTAAGGGCGACATATTGTCTAGGGACAGCCTTACGGACGTTTAACGCAGGTCGTAATAAAATAGTAAAAATTCATTTTATCTCCCGGATTTACCGTTGTTGTTTCCATGCCCTTCAGCCAACCCCGGAGGCTTTGCTGCAATTTACGACTGTAAATTATTTGGGTGTCCCTTCCGAATTATCCTCCGCCCCACCCCACCGATCGAATAAAGTTTCTCGCCTTTATTGATTTCGCATCCCACTGTCCTCCCAATCTACTGTTTTATCAGATTTAAGCGATATTTTAAATTTCATTATCGACGAGCTCTTGTGTATTTAATTAATTCATTTATAGACCCTTTTATGGGCTTTTACACTGAAGAATAACTTAAGCATGCTAAAGTAAAAGTAATATTACAAAAATATCGGGCAATAATTAATAAATACAGTACAAGAAAATCATTAGATTCATAATACAAAAATTAAGAAAAAATATTTTGAAATGAAATAAACAAGACAACTATACTAATATGATAAACAATTTTATTATTGTTTGCATGTACACATGTTTATACCAAACAAATCGATAGACTTAAATGCGTCACCAAGTTTATGCAATATTTGCATATATGAGTTGTTCGTAAAATTAGAGGAAGAAACATCTACATGAAATGGAACATGCTAGGTATATCTTGCCATAGCAGCGGGGCTTACGAAAATTATTACTAATAAATAATCGTGTTCACCAAACCTGATTAATCCACAATCCCCTTTATTATTTTAAATAAATACAGAAAGTCAAAAATTTTTCTACGCTGCGATAGGTCTGAAATTAATTAGTCAAGATTATTCAATGGAACATGCAATTTGTGGTTAATGAATCTAAGAAACTTTTGCTATATTCTATAAATTTTGTAGGAATTAATGATGTAGGAAGGTGACCAAAATGTGGAATTGTATTTGTGTTAATAGTAAGCTTTTATGAGTAGGCAATCAAATTGAATTGTTGTTACATAATCATCATATTAAATTATCGTTGTCTTAGATTTTCGACATATTAGAATGGAATGCGGGAACTACAGGGCAATCAGCCTTTTAAGCTCGGTTGGCAAACTTTATGGAAGAATTTTGATAGAAAGAGTAAGGTCGATGACGAAAGAAAAGGTATGGGACGTGCAAGGGGCTTTTGTGGGTGAAAGAGGATGCATGGATCAGATATTCTCTCTACGAGTGTTGACGGAAAAGTTTTTAGCGAAAAACCAAAAACTTTTCTGTGCATTTGTAGATCTGCAAAAGGCTTATGATAGAGTTATGAGAGGAAGGTTATGGAAGGTACTCTTTGATTACAAGGTGAACAGTAAACTTATACACGCAGTTGCATCCTTTTACGAGGGGAGTACTGCGTGTGTAAGAATCAATGGATCATTCACATCATGGTTTGATATAACAAAAGGTGTCAAACAGGGTTGTCTCCATGGCTATTCAACTTGTTTATGGATAATTGTGTGAAAGAACAGGAATGTATGAATGTAGGAGCGAAAATGAGTGATTTGATTGTATGCTGTTTACTGTACGCGGATGATGCAGTATTAATGGCAAATAGCGAATAAGACCTACAAAGTCTAGTTAGCAGGATGTATGATTTATGCAAGGAAAGTGACCTTATTATGAATGTAAAGAAGTCAAATGTAATGGTATTCAAGAAGGAGGAAAGTAAGACAACGTGTGAAATACTAGTAGGCAATGAATGTTTGGAACAAGTAGATGAGTTTTTGTACTTGGGAAGTATGTTCGATAGAAGAGGGAATGTTGAGAAAGATATAGAGAGGAGAGTGACTGCCGGGAATAGGGTGAACGGTGCTTTGAATGCAAGAATTTCTAATAGAAATATGTCTACCGAGGCAAAACTAGCGGTACATAATGGAGTTCTGGTACCGACACTAATGTATGGAAGTGAAGCCTGAAGCTGGCAGAAGAGGAACGAAAATAGATTGAATGCAGTGGAGATGAGGTCCCTTAGACGTATGTGTGTAAATCCATGTATGATAGAGTAAAGAATGAAGATATTAGGAATGAATGTAAAGCTGATCGCAGCATAATACATAGAATAAAAATAGGGTCGCTCAGGTGGTTTGGGCATGTTGAGCGAATGAATGAGGAAATAATGGTGAGAAAGATAAATGATGCAAGTGTTGACGGCGCCAGAAAGAGAGGGCGACCACGGAAGACGTGGCATGACCAGATTAACCAGATACTGGAAGATGGTCCTGTTAGAAGCCTGAACAACCGTCGAGCTTGCACGCAAAGTTGTATGAATGTAGACGAAGCGAAAGTTGTATATACAGAAGAGTATAGCGCTCTATCCTCTTTGCCTACCCCCACGGGGAAACGGCGTCATGGTAAGTAAGTTAGTTAGTTAGTTAACTGTTATTTACGACATTTATATGAAACTTTGCAATAATATTTAAATATTAATACATTAAAATATTTGTGGATGTTTGAGAATTATCGTTTTATTACTCTCGTTAGCGACTCCTACGGGCCTTACAGACCAATCCCTCGGGCGAGTTTCAATACTGTCAATAGTATCAATAGTTTCAATACTAAAATCGAGGCGGATGAAGCGCACGCATACAGATATTTACTTACAATAGCATACACATATGTTTATCGCACTGAAGTTACAATTTAATGTATACACAGGCAATCAATACAGTTCTGTTGATATATTTAAAGCTCGACCACTATACACATATAAAAACAAATCTACTTAGATTTAATCTATTATTTATCGTATTGACCTTTCTACTTTGTGGACAGTATCTGTATATTTTGTAATAACTATAACCCATGCTGCGTAGCCGATTATAATTTTCAAATTGTGTTTGATTTACTCGGATATTAATTAGGGGTGTATCAATTCGAACCAACAATTTAATTGATAAAACTTTTGTAGCAATATTTCCTGAAACCCACCTTGGTAGCGAAATGGGATAGCTGTTTGCCAGGGGACCGTGATAATAATTGTGCTGCTTACTCCTCGAGAAAGGAATATTTTATCAACAGCACCGTTTTAATGAAACTCTCGGCTCTGAAGGAAAATAATTATAGAGTATAATAGATTATACTTGCGTACATCCTACAGCAATTAGACTAAATATTTTAAATAGTATTCAGTATAATTATCGATATGATAGTAAAATATATCTTCTGAATTAGATTGCGTTATTATAATCGTTGCGTGCATCCTACAGCGATAAGATTCGTTATTTAAAATAATACTCAATGTGTTTTAAAAAAATGAAATATAATAATATTAGGTCCATACATATGAAATTGGCGTTTTGCCGTACTGGCAAATTTGATCTCAAATATCTTCTCTTTGGTTAGGAATTCCAAATCCAAATTTATACAGTTATTTACTTATGTATTTGTGTTTTGAAAATTATAATTCATTTGTTTTTTCCTCAATTGTTTTTTTCTTTGCGAGACTCAGTTTACAAAATGAAAAACTTGAAATATCGCGTTATTTACGAGTACGAGTTCCACCGTGGCACCAGTGCTGCAGAAACGGCTCGAAGGATTAATGATGTGTATGGCGACGGTGCCGCAAAAGAAAACACAGTGCGTTTTTGGTTCCAACGTTTTCGTTCTGGAAATTTCGACCTGCAGAACAAGCCCCGTGGACGGCCGGAGACCAAAGTTGATAATGAAGAATTGAAGGCTATTGTGGAAGCGGATCCATCGCAAACCACATCCGAGTTAGCTGCAGGCTGCGGTGTTAGTGATAAAACTGTTTTAATCCACTTGAAGCAAATTGGTAAGGTGAAAAAGCTTGAAAGGTGGGTACCTCACGAATTGAGTGAAGCAAATCAACAAACGCGAGTTACTTGTGAGCGTATGGTGGACTAGTGCTGGTGTCGTTCACTACAGCTTTCTTAAATCTGGCCAGACGATTACGGCAGATGTCTATTGTCAGCAACTGCAAACCATGATGGAAAAGCTAGCTGCTAAACAACCGAGGCTGGTTAATCGCTCTAGGCCACTGCTGCTTCATGATAACGCTAGACCACACACTGCACAACAGACGGCTACCAAATTAGAGGAGCTTCAATTGGAATGTCTAAGACATCCACCGTACTCTCCGGACCTTGCCCCAACAGATTACCATTTTTTTCGAAATTTGGATAACTTCTTGCAAAGGAAAAAATTCAACTCCGATGGGGCAGTCCAAACCGCCTTCAAAGATTTTATTGATTCCCGTCCGAATGGTTTTTTTAGTAAAGGGATCGATGAACTACCTATGAGATGGCAAAAGTCCATAGATAGCAATGGTACATACTTTGATTAAATAAATATATTATAATAAAAAAAAATCGACTTTATGTTCCTCCCATACTAAACGTCAATTTCATATGTAAGGACCTAATATATATTTGTAGCAAGTAGCTTGTTGGTCTTGTGGTTAGGACACTCGCCCCGTGATCCAAAGGTCGCGGGTTCGAATCTCAGCCCAGACTAGCAAGTTAGTCCTATTTTCATAGCACAAGCGTTTAGCTTAGTTTGAAAATAGTAAGAATATTGATGTGACACGTATTCCGTGTTCGCATCTCTATTTAAAAAAAAAAATTTAACTTTTGATATTCCTACCATTTTCAAACTGCTAAGAACTTGTACTTTAAAAACAGTTTTATTTTATTTTATTTTATTCGGTCATCCAACAGAGAGATATAATATCTCCCACAATTAAAGGATACGTATAAGATATGATTATAGATCAATTTGCTATGAATGACAGATAAAACAATTTTACACACTGATGATTCCGGATACTAATTTTTTCGGATAGGATTTTTGCTATTGTTTATTTCTGATATAGATTTTTCCGGAAAAATATTTTTATTAATAAAAAACGTGTAATAAAGATAAACTTTATTGCATATTTTTTTATTTTTTATTTTATATTTTTTTCTTATTTTATTATATTTTCCTCATGCTTCTGCTTTGTTGTATAATTGCTTTTTATTTTTTGCTTTATATTATATTTATGTATAATATATATATATAATATATATATATATATATTTTTTTTTTTATTTATTTAAAAAAAATCCTTGTTTACAAATAAAGATACTTAATACTAATTTAACAATAAAACATAAGATAAATTACACGTTTGTATTTGTATTTTAAGTATTTGCTTTCCACTTTGTCATTATTATTTTTATGTTTTTTTTCTCTTTAAACTATCCATAATATAAATGTACACTTTACCTATTTATTTGTAAAATCCCTGTAGGCGTTAACAAATAAATAAATAAAATAAACTTTGGGTCCATATTAGCGAATGACTTTGTTAGTGAATAACAATGTTCAAATCACAGAGGAATTTTTTTACTTCTTTAAATCAGTGTACACGTAATTTTTTTTTTGGATAAGAATTTTGCATTCATTTTCAAAATAGCCGCTGCCAAAAATCTTAATCAATCTTTATTTAACATTTATAAAACGCCCTTGAAGTGAGCACTTGTGAAAACGGCGCAATATAAATCATTCAACTGTTATTATTATTATTAACTAATTAAAATTTTTGAGATATATCAAACATACCCTTCACTACTTATTTCGAAAAACTGATTTGAAGCAAAAATATTTTATTTGATTGCTTGGTACATTGAACTCAGTTGTTGAAAATTCATTAATCAAATTTTTTACAATAAAATCTCGAATTCAGTACATTATAAATTAGTAATCGATGATTGCATTCAATTTTAATGGGATAATGATTTTTTTGCTTTTATACTTCATAAATGATTTATCTGAAATTGATACATAGAGATAAAAAAAAAACTAACCCATATAAACCAAGTTTTTATTATACCCCCTTTCTCATTGAATCAGGTTTCGTGCCAACTGCACGCGTCAGGGTCATTACTAATTTGTATTGATTCCAATTTGAAAAAAAACTATTAAAATTTCGAAAAATCCAAATTATACTATAATTATTAAATTTTTTAAAACGAAAGTTTGTTAGATCATTTTTATCGTCGCCACGAGTCTGCTTGCAAAATTTCAGCTCGATTGAATCACGGGAAAATGGTTAAAAATCGATCCAAAGTTTTTCCGGCAGACAACAAAGCGCAGACGCTACGAGTTAAAAGAGAGGGAATAAAAACACTTCTTCTTCCTCTTCGATCGGTCTAGGAGTCTCCTGGGATTTGAAAGTCCATGACCGCAGTCGCTGTAAATCTCCGTCCATCCCTTTGTGGTCCAGTCATCCCCCTGCAGGTCCAACTTTGCATTATCCACCCATTTACGTCTCAGTCTTTCCCGCGGTCTTGATCCTCTTGGTTTGCTTAAAATAGCTTTGTGCGTATTGGGGAAGTTATTTTCTTTTTAACGAGGAGATGATAATTTTTTTTATTGGCACTTATTAAGGTATGTGTTAAACTATTATTATACTGGAACATTTTTGAAAAAAAAAGTTTATTTTCGTGGAGCTCGTCCTTCGTAACTGAGATGCAACTTTTCCCGGTGCACGTTTGTCCGAGATAGAAAGGAATACTATGCACTTAATAAACTAGAAAAGAAATATCTATTTTGAAACGAATCGCTTTCCATTTTTGATATACGAGTATCAATGCGAAAATCAATCCAAAGTTAAACGTAAGGCTTTTATCTAGATTTACCTCCTAACTCAAACAGATTTACGTATTAACGTTTTATACCTCTTCTCAACATAAAAACATAATATATTGATTTCAGGTAGGTACCTACCGTTGGTATATTTTTGTATATGTGCTCAAATATATTATTTCTATAATATGGTAACTAAGACAGTGTTGCAACAAGGTTGCAACAGCGCATGTTGACATCATCTTTCAAAATTAAAAATACATTCGATACAACTTCGCCATGGAAACGTAATTATAATACTAAAATAGAAATAAAATACCTATAATGTGGCATACGGATTTTTTAACCCGATAAATTATTTCTTATAATTTGTTAAATATCTTTTGGTGTAGTGGTTATGACTCTCGTCTAATGTACCAATATTGGTTCAAGCCCCATTCCAGGACACCTGCAAGTTAGTCCTATTTTCAAACACATTTAGTTCAACTTAAAATAGTAAGAATATTGGTGCGATATGTATTCCGTGTTTGCAGCTCTATTTATATAAAAAAAATCTGTATCTAAAACAGACATGACACGGCAATTTTTTCATTAATATAAAAGTTTAAAATGTGGCTTATTAAGTGCCAAAATAAAAGAATAAAAAAAAATAATCACCTCCCTATAAAACACCACCCAGTTTTTACCTAAATTTTACTCTCCCAGGGTGGTTTAAACCCTTAATATAAATGTACAGGTCTATACATATTCATTACCCATTGAAATAAAGTTACATTTTATTTATTTAAACATTTTAAATCTCTAGATCTGGCAATGTTGCTTCAATTTTAACATTCACCAGCATGCATTGTTCAATTTTTAAATATTCATTTTTATAAAGCACAGTCAGCTTTTACTCACTGTGGCTTCAGTAGGGTATGTCTCGCGCAAAGCGCACTGCAAAAATCAGAGAAAAGTTATTTATTTATTTTTTTATTTTTTTATTTTTTGTATAAATAATAAAAATAAATAAAATTTAATTTTAAAGTTACTCGTGTCCATGATTATCTGAATATTTTACATTCATATGCGAGTATCCAGTCAAAAAATATTATACAAATTCACATTAATTTTGCACTTATTCCTCTGAGGACTTTGTACTCGCCTTCCAGAATATTCACATGTCCGTGATTGTACTTATTAACTATCGATACTATCGCCGGTATATCAAACGCCCGGTAGGTACTCTCGTAATCTATTTTCGCTGGTCGCTTATAATTTGCACCAGTCTCCGCTTTCATTAGAGGTGTCTCTACGAAAACGCCAATCTGTCACAATAAACTGTCCCGTTTACTGTTATGTCGCCTTTTAAATAGGTGTCATTTTGCCTCTACGGTCTCGTGAAAATATTAAATACGTAATTAAAATTATACTAACAAATTTTAATAATTATGGTTTGATTTTTAATACAATCATGAATTTTTGTAAAAGCATGATGCCAGTTTAATGTTTAGCAGGTTTTGTTCCCTTTAAATAGTATTTTTCAATATCGACCTATTTATTTATTTATTTAATATGATGATGATAATATGGGATGGGGGGGGGAGGAAGGGTAAGAAGGTATAAGTCAGGATAGAGGTGGAGGAAGAGCAGTTAGATGCAGAGAGTGATTGATCAAAGTCGATTTAGTGATGATGCTTTAATTCTGTAAGTCAAGTAGTGCTAAAAATAAATGATTGAGTGATGCTAGAATGAATTACTCAGAATCTACAGCATCTGTAGCAATATTTTCAATGCGGTAAGACCAATATTAAATATTTTATGCTAAATACCGTAAAAATAAATTCATAAAAATAAAATTTACAAGTTCTAAGTTATATATTGTTTTTTTTTTACTTTAGATACTTAAATTTTCACTAATATTTCAGAATAACATTTTACTATAAAGCTTGAATAAAATTTGATAGCCAACACGGTGCAAAAATGAAATTTCCATACAATTATCAAATTTGGTACATTATACAGTAAACATCTGGCAGGCGTGATGGATGGTCGCGCGGGCCGCAATCTCCTCCGCGCGCTCGTCCCTAAATCCCGAATAAAGACAAATTATTCATCTCGCTGCGATGACTCGTCTCGCTTTATTTCGCACGGTCTTACAGCCTTCCTAGACCGGTTCTACGGCCTTCCTAAACCGGTTCTACAGTCTTCCTAAACCGTTTCCCGCCAACCGGATCCGGCCGCCATTCGGATTTACGACATGGCACTTGGAGCGAGCGATTTATACCGCCTGGGGCCGCTAACGCCGCGATAAACCCAGCCACCCCGACCGCCCATACTTACCTTCACCTACGCAGCCCTAGCGATCAACTTTATCTCCGCTACGTCGCTAAATTAACCCGACTTTTTGGCAATATTTATAAAAAAGGCGATAAATGATTTCCATGCCTGAAAACACTACTTTTCATCATTATACCGATACTTCAATTGCCATCGGACAAGTGCTCGTACTTCTGGACTATGAAACGTCAAAAAATAGTATTCTGAGATAATTAGATATACATTTCCAATTCTCAGAAAGAATTCGGATAATGTGGCTAGTAAACCATTATTTTTTCCGTATTGTGCACCATTATTTTTATTTTTATGGTAATATTTTATAAAGTATAATATGAGATGGAAGTAGTATTGAAATATCATAGGTAGGTACTCTAAAACTAGACAAACAAATATTTTCATCAAGGAACTTTGAGATGACTCATCATTTACATTATTATTATACCTTCATAAACTTAAAACAAGATAACGTTTAAAGGCGATCGTCCAGCAGAGTGACCAAATTTCACAATTTTTTCTCATATCTTCTCTCGCGTTTTTTATCACAATTTTGTATAAAATATATCATCTTAAGAATCGCCTTGTTAAATTTTTTTTTTCATATTATTACAAAATAAACAATTATACTGAACTAATCTAAATTATTTCATAATCAGTTTGTTTACTTATACATAATATATTTCCATATAAAAATGTGATAACGCAAGAATCGCAAGAAAAATTGTGAAATTTCCTCTCTCTGCCGGACGATCGCTTTAAGAGTATTGAAAATCTTAGAAAAAACATTATTTTTTCCTAAGATTACATAAATACAGGAATTTTATCTTCGAGTGGGATTAAATACCAACTTGTAAATTCATTTTGGGTGTGACATGTCTTCACACATTTTTGCGTGATAGTCTTTATATATTCTGTTACTAATATGTACATATAAATACAGTGTAACTATACAGTTATAGAATTTTGAGACCGTATCAACTTAACATAGCATTGTCTCGAAATAATACATGTTATGAATGATGAAAAATCAATACTGTATTTTGTGCGGCTTTCCATTATTGTTTTACACCGAAAAGTGTACATTAGCATTTGCTGCGCATACATTTTTATTTAAATTGGGTGCAAGAATATCCCTTTTAAAATGTGATTTCCTTTTTATAAGACATATGAAAATAAATATGTTACTTTCTCGTATTGATGCGCAAAAGTATTACTTTTAATACTAACAGTGATTATTTGAATTACGAGAACTAAAAACTTTTGATCCGCGTTATCTCAGATTGCAAGGCGATAGTCTTGCACTCGCGATGCGATATAAGCAACAATAAATAAATAAAATAAATATAACTTTATTCCAGAATATGGGGTGGTTCGTGCAATCCCACACTTTCCATATAAAAGTAGGTACATACATTAAAATATTATGTAAAATAAAAGAGAAATAAGAAAATCATATAAAATAGAGGAGAAAACAAGTATCAGTATTAAAAACAAGAAAAAAAAAACAAGAAAACAAGTATAATATTAGTATTAACACGAAGAAAAGTCATAGAAATATATCGTGTAATATCGTATATTAGCGGCTTTAGCGAGCGATGGCAAGTGAATTATTAGGGGCCAGTATCTTTCTCCAGCGTGCATCGATGCTGGATGCTGGAGTAAGGCGGGCTTCCAGGATAAGGATATTTCCGGAGCTGTATACCCTTTCTAATAAATACTATACCTTGTAATTATTGTTGCTTACATCGCATACACAATTATCAATAGGCAAAAAAATTCAATATGCAAAATTGATCTGCGAATTGGCCATATATGTGCAGTTTTCGAATATTAGCTTACATCGTAAAATAGCACGAAAACCTCAAAATGGAGCTGTTCAATGGATGCATTATTTCCGAACTTGCATATGACACTTGCATATGAATTTTCAGAATAATTCAACGAGCAATGGAATAAATAAGGATGTATTCCTCAAAGGGGTGTTGAAAAACTGCCCGATAGTCAATTGCCCAATAGCCGATTGCCCGATTGCCCTCCAAGCGAACATCCATAAAAATATATTTAAATTATAAGATACGCATTGTCATAACTTTTTCACGTTTCCGAAAACGTTCTTCTGGTGAATGTTTTTATTTTCTTCTTTAATTTTTTACGCTTCAACAGGCCAAGAGGTCCAATTACAGAAGCGGAAAACATCACAAAACACCCAGGCTTGAGTAAATCACATAGATTAATTGTGACCTCACTGGGATTCGAACCCGGAACCCTCGGTGTGAGAGGCCAGTGTCATGCTCCTGGGCTACGAAGGACCTTTTATGAACTTTCTAGCACATCACATCAGCCCTAATGATGGTCCCTGCAATAGGATAAGAAATTTCGGCAAGAAATGTGAAACACGGCATAAAAACACAAACCAGAAAAATAAGTTTTTAGCTGTTAAAAACATCTAATTGATAATTGTGCTTGAAAACTTAATAATAATTCATACTTAGAATTTGTTTTGAATATTCTATGGTGTTTTTTGTAAAAATTGTTTAAAAAAATAGTTTAAAATCCATATTATAATTAAAAAATAAAACTAATATTAAAAATAATTTTAAGAAACGGTGTGAAATGAAATATCCTTAGGCAAAGTACTAGAAAAAATATTCTTTGCGGTGTATTCAGGTAGCCCACCTTTACCTTACAAAGGTGGCGCTGCTATAAAAAGAGTGAGCATCAGCTTTCTCTCTCTTTCTCTCTCTGTTTAGCTAGAGTGCAGATAGCACAGAGTCTCGTTTAGGGTTTATTGGAGAATCTCGTAAACCATACTGCTTTAATTTAGTTCACCATATCACGATTTGGGGTATGTAACATTCTTCAAATACCGTTCAAAATTGATCAGATTGATCGTATTTTAACAGACGGAAGATTTGTGCAAACTTTCGAAAAAATATTAATGAAATTTTAAATGTTATAATTTTTGATTAGGTAATTTTTAATAATTTTTATAACTTCTTAATAATTTTTAATAACTTGAAAATGAAATAATATTTGTCGGAAAGTTGGACCGTGGGACAGGTTCCTCTCGGGAAGTTGACCCAAACCTCCCTCAAGGATGACAAGACAAAGAAATACAAAAGGGAAAACACAAAAATAACGACAAAAATATGACAATGAGAACAGCTCATCTAAAGAGGAACTTTGCGGGTCACTTGATGAGATATGAGGATGGACGGAGCGACTATTGGAGTGGCGCCCGAGAATAGAATACTGAAGTGTGTTGTTCTAAGATGAGATGGTTAGATAGTAAAAGTGTTATGGTAAGTCGTCAACAGTAACGCCTGATGCATTATAGGGATGAGGAAGGTAAAAAAAGACTAATGATGATGATGATGTGCTGCACAGTTGTGTTATTCGGTTTTTGCCTCATAAACATGGGCAAACTAGTTAGTAAGGATGCATTATTCGTGATATTTAGTTGTTACTTTTCAAACCAACCCAACTTGTAAAAATACCTGTAATTTAATAAATCTATTAGCATACCGAATACGTAAAGGTGATGTTATTAATATATAATTTTATTAATACCGAAAAATTTCCCGTGGACGGGTAACTTTCATATATTTTAATTTGCAATAATTCCGAATAGACAATTTAAACGATTAAATTTGCAACAAAAATTTTACCTAAACTCAAACGGAACCCCATAAATCGAATTTTCCAATAAGCGTTCATTTAACATTAGTAATGTTATTTCAACAAATTTTCAAATAAACTTACGAATATTTAGATGTCGGTTCCATTCACGCGTATGAATGGGGATTCTAATCAAGCGTAAATTTCCCCGAATTATATTATCACGTCGCAATATAAAAATATAACTATTTTTTACTCGGGTTGAAATATTACAATGTTATGGATTTTTCTAGATGCGACACGGCAGCATAGTTTAGCTTGTTTAACAGCCTTGCACTAGGCCAACAATACATTGAACTCAGCTCCATCAAAACACGCGACAGTCTTGCAGACATCAAATTTTCATACCGCCTCTTGTTCCTACATTTCACTTCCGTAAAACCTCTTGATGTGAAAATAAAACGGTTAATCCGTATTTTTACCGCCCTCCTTCGTACATTATGCACCAAAAGGTTATGAACCGCATTTACTTTGACTTAAGAGACCTCGGGGCATAGCCGGGAGCTCAAATTTCACACGCAACCTGAATAAATATTTTGTTTTCCCGAAAAAATATAACGATGAAGCCTTTAATTTATTAGTGCTCTAAAGTTTCGATAGGTGGAGGGCACACTTTCCGTGAACTGATAAGTTATTCAATAGCCCTGTAGACATCATGTACGCGGGGCATTTCACAATACATGGGGCTGTCGTGGAGTTTTATCGCGATGGGAAAATGATTAATGGACTCTGCGAATGGGAGACGTTACCCACTTCCTGGCTTGCTGGATCTTGTACAGTCCGGGCTCCGGGGATTAAGGGCGTTGTTTGTTTGTACTTGTACTCGCATGTTTATTCAAGGTTTTCATTATCTAAGTATCAAAGCAATTATTATACAGGGAACATATTTTTTACACGAGTTTTTTCACATTTAAAACCTCTTGAGGAGTACTCTTTAGGCTTTAGCGTGCCAAGGTACGATATATCAGGTCCCAAGGGGGATCATTGCGGAGCGCAACAAAAAATAACAGTTCCTATTAGAATTACCTCAATACGCAGTATCTATCATTTAATTTTTTTCATTGTGACTGTCGGATTATACAGGGTTATTTGTAAAACATTAATAACCTCGCAGGACTTTACTCCTGCATTGATTATGAGTCGAAAATGTTCAAGCTATCATAAGATATGAGACATCAAAGTTTGGATTTTTTTTCAATATTTTTGACTTATTTTTTTGTAAAACGTTGGACTATCATCATATCAGTTACGAAAAATTCATTTGTTTCAATACAAGTTAAATAAAATTATTAAAACCCTGAAAAAATTCCAATTGGAATGTTTTCCAATTGGAAATCGAAGGTTTTTATTTGACTTGTATTAAAGGGAACGAATTTTTCATACTCGATATAAGTTACTGTAATGATAGTCCAACGTTTTACAAAAAGTAAGTCGGAAATATTGAAAAAAAATGCAAACTTTGATGTAGCGTATCTCCTTAACTATCGATGTTAGGTCACAATAGCTTGAACATTTTCAACTCATAATCAAGGCAGGAATATAGCCCTGCGAGGTTATTAATGTTTTACAAATAACCCTGTATATCTCTATTACCGCGATTATTGGATTATATCGCGATTCATTAGAACGTACAATATTCTTCATTCACAAAGCAATATTATTCGATAGGACCCGGCTGGTAACATAGACGAAATTCCCTCTCCCCCTTTACTCCACCCTCTGCCCGCGATACATTTTCTTTAAGCCGCCTACAGACTCACGGAGAGAAGTCTCGCGAAAGGTCTCGCCCGAGACTTTTTCTTATTCTTTATGAACCAACATGTAAAAGTACGTCATTTTTGAGAGGTTAATAAACTTGAAATCTTAGTCAGTGATGGTGAACATGATATGCATGACACGCGTGTTTCAAAGCCGACGTGCCGCAACATTTTGGATGCCATGCCAACCTTCACCAATGCTCGAGATACCAATTTAATAATTTAATTGAGTTCATCTATTGAAGTTGAGAAGTTGTCAACTACGCAAAAAGGATTACGCAAAATAAAAGATTTTTTAAAAGCAGTCTCTTTTGAAACATAAATTGTAAGAAAAGCAACTAAAAAATTTACAAATATTTTTTAACAATTAAAGATTTTGATTACTCTGTAATATTATTGAAAAAAAAATACAGATTATATAAAGCCCACAAAGTGGAGCAATTATCTTAATTTATAAAATATTTGATAATTTATTAATTGATATAATTATTTAGTTGGTGTTGTTTTAGAATGTTATATGTAATTAAGATAATGTTGTGTATTCCCGCCTGGGAATGCAGTGATGGATTTTCTGGTGGAGTAATACATGATCTAGTAATTGCTCCAATGATTTGCTGCCGACCGAGCGTACTAGATAGAGCCTGTCTATCGAATGCGTGACCCGGGAATCGAAGAGCCCGGTGCGCCAGAGTGTCCCCGGTTTTATGCGCTCGCCTCCTCCACCACTCCCGCGCCTCGCGCCGCGGAAGGCGAGCACACAAAATCACTACAGATAAGTTATAGAAGTCTCACAGAGACGGAGATATGAATATGAGAAACCTGTGTGGAAGTCTTTTTGTACGATGACTTCCACACCCGTTTCTCACATTCATAACTCCGTCTCTGTGAGACTTCTATAATTTATCTTATTTAATTATTAATTCCTACGGGGACAAAATCCAGTAACTGTATTTTCAGAGCACACCTACATTTTTTTTTTTTTTTTTTTTTTTAAATAAATAGAGATGCGAACACGGAATACGCGTCACATCAATATTCTTACTATTTTCAAACTAAGCTAAACGCTTGTGCTATGAAAATAGGACTAACTTGCTAGTCTGGGCTGAGATTCGAACCCGCGACCATTGGATCACGAGGCGAGTGTCCTAACCACAAGACCAACAAGCTACTCTTAAATTTAAATTTAAAAATTAGCTATATGTATTTAAAATATATGAAATCTAATGAATAAATCTTAATTAGATCCAAGATGCAAAAAAGCTGTGAGAAAAAGAGGTGAATTGTTGAAAGTGGCAAACGATCGCCTTAAATATTTCACCGGATATTTTGCTAAACATAATACTTCAAATAAAATAGAATAACGTGTAATATCTGAAAAAATATTCCTTTTTAATGCCAGGACACATTTGAAAACCCCGCCGCTGCCCGGAACCAATAAGGCCGCAGGAACTGCGTAATAACGTTACCCACTCGAGCCAACAAGCGGCCCTAACTTTTTATTGTTTTGCTTCGGAAGTAGGTTAGGGACGGAGCCAGCTCCAAAGTGTTTTCTTTCTGTTTGCCTTCTCCCCACGGATCCCCGGCGGTCACGTGACTATTACGTCGGATTGCGATCAAAACAAATAAATTTCAAACACCGTTAAATATTTACCAGCACTTGCAGCGCCTGTAATGTTGTACGCTGTGCTGCCCGTTCAAACCACGTGGCCCAAAAAATATTGTGAACTGCAGAACCGCGCCGTGTTTTCGAACAGTCTGGACGCTTTAGAAAGATTTGGAAACCGGTTGGATAGGCCAGATGAATCGAGAAATCAAGTCCTTACAAATTGCGTCTTGAAAGGATCAGACTTATTTTGACAGCAGGTGTGTAAAGCATTACCAGAGACGAGTAGAACATTCTAGCAAACCAAAAATTACTGTAAATTACAGAATAGTGATCCAGCCATTGTTTGTGTCCAGTTACTTCGTTTGTTGAGTCCTGTACAGGGTTGGTCCAAGCGCTATGCACGGTATGGGAATCTGGTGGACTATGGATTCTTACTCTAAATCTACTGCGCTGCGGTCGCGTTCTTATTTTTGCCGGGCGAAAGCTTTTGTCAGCGCTTGATCATTTCGTAACGTTACAACATATAATATTTAATACAAGCAATTTCAAGTCCCCAATTAAAAAGTAAACATTACAATTGAAATAATTTTTATATATAGAAATATTTTTAAAAAACCCACTCAAAACAGACGATAAAAGAAGTTCAAACTATTTTCATACGACAGACGTACATAAAAACATGTTGCTTAAAACTATAACTGCCCAAATTTTTTAATGTTTAATTTTTAGTTTATCTTGAAGAAGGAACGGTAGTTCCGGAACCGGTTGGTGTTACCAGAATAAAATGGTTTAAACGAAGTGAATTTTTGCGTTTAATTTTATTACAAATTATTTGTTTTTATGTATTAAAGATATCATACCTTTTTACTCTTCTTCTTCTGTCGATCCGCATCTAGTGTAAATTCCTTTCTTTTGGCTTTTTAAAATCTTCCTGTTTTGCGCTTTGCTTTCAATTTTGCCCCATAACTTGTCTGATGCTATCGATGTTGACGGGTAAATGGCTATAATATAATAATACGTGCACAAAGTTCAAGTGCGGAAACATTAGCCATTTCCGTAAGGCTTGGCAAAAGGGTCGTGCAGTGAATGTTTACATACTAATATTGTATATTCAAATAAAATTGAAGGGAAATAAATAAAAAATTCTCCAAAAAGGCAAAATGATTCTGTGGTGACATTATTAATATAATTAATAAAAATGTACTTTGTTTTCACTACTTATTATTGAAAAAATATCAACATGTTTCAGAGCCCACGGCCCCTTCGTCAGGATATAATGTAAACTAACAAACTAAAAATCAAAAATCGAAATATAGACAATCAAAATATAAAAATTATATATGAGAAATGAATAATAATTAAGTACCTACTACTATGGAAACAAATTTAAAAGAAAACTATTTGTAAAAAAGACCTGGTTATTTATAATTTTTACTGTTAACACTTTTTCTTATTTACAAAATTTATAATGTGTCAAACTGTAATTCTGTATAATTTGTATGTATAATTTTAACAAATTTTACATACAAATTAATAATAATTATTTTTTAACCAATCGATATAGTCAGACCGAAATGTTATAAAAATTAATAAAGATATGACATGCAATAATTGTGGGAGGATAATTGTAGGCTGTGGTAGGTTATTTATTTGTGATTAAGGAATATGGTGAGCATCTAAGTCTATGCAGTTTGATGACCACATTATGTATGTATTGTCACAATAATAAATGTTTTGTTTTTGTGTTAAAGTTCTGAGCAGTAAATTAACCAAATATTCGAAAAAAATTCACGTGTCTTGGAAGGCATACATTCAAGTCCACTTCAAACACACATTTGCGGCACTTTGTAACACGTCTATTGAAGCGAAGACGTATATTCAGAAACCGCGTAGCGCGAGAGACACATTTTTATTTTTTTTAATTTTATTCTTTTTATTTTATTTTATTTTATTAATTACACGGCTTAATAGCCTTTTACAACAGGTTTATACATAATTAAAATACAACAAACGATTAAATGTAAAAGAAAAATAAAGGGTATAAATGTAAAAAAGTATACATACATAGTTTAAACATAATGAGGTTAGACATATATGTAAAAAAAATATATATGCAAAAAAGTGTAAAGTAGTGATCTCAGAAATTTTTACTCACCGATAATATAGCAATATTATATTTGAATAGCCAGGTATATATAAAAAATTTAAGACATTATATAAAAATTTAATATTTTGAAAAGAAATGATCATATAATGATTTTTTAAATTTTGAGAGAGATAGATTTAAAATGTCGACGTATGTAGGTAGTTCATTGCCAAGTTTGTGCATCCGAGGTATGCTAGAATTTGAACGATAGTTTGTGTCAAAATTGTCACAATAAAACAGCATGTTTTGGCGGGTCCTACGGTTAGGTACTTTAAAATTAATACTATTCAGGAGTTCGCAACAGTCGAAATTTGAGTGTAATATTTTAAAAAGGAATTTTAATTAATTAATTTAATTGTTAATTATTAATTAACAATTAAATTATGAATTTTAATTGTTAATTTTCTTCGATCTTCCAAGGTTAGGAGATTAAGATTAGTTTGCAAATATTTGTAGTTTATTTGGTCGATCGGAATATGAAGCTTAAAATGTATAAATTTTAGGAATTTACGTTGTACCCTTTCTATATTTTTTATATGAACCCTGTAAAAAGGAGACCAAATGATGGAATTGTATTCCAACTGACTACGGACCAAGGATACATATAAGAGATTTATTACATTAATTGATTCAAAGTCCTGTATTGATCTAAGTATGAAACCTAAGGTTTTCATACTTTTATTCGTAATAAAGTTGATGTGACTTTTGAATTCTAGTTTATGATCAAAAATGATACCAAGATCACGGATTTCTGTTATTTTTTCTAGGTTTGTATTATTTATTGAATACGAAAAGGAAATGGGAGATTTATTTCTACAGAAGGATAGTGATTTACACTTATCAACATTTAAAAATAGGTTGTTAGAGATGCACCAATCGTTTAATTTGTATAGGTTAGATTGGAGTGTAAGGCAGTCACTCACATCTGATATTTCCTTGAAAATTTTAATATCATCCGCAAAAAGTAAAATTTCAACATTATCGAAACATTCGACAATATCGTTGATAAATACAAGAAATAATGCGGGTCCAAGATGGCTACCTTGTGGTAAACCACTAGTGGCTAGGATAGCTCGGGATGTACAGGATTTTATTTTTACGTGTAGTTTCCTGTTAGTCAAATAGCTTGCAAACCATTTATGTAGTGGGTCAGTTACGCCTAAGGGGTGAAGTTTCTTAAGAAGGATTGTATGAGAAACCTTGTCAAAAGCTTTTGAAAAATCCGTGTAAATGCTGTCAACTTGACGTTTGTTTGTGAAACTTTCAAATATGTACTCCTGATAGATAAGTAAGTTTGTGGAAGTTGTTCTACCTTTAACGAAATCATGTTGCCTTTTGTCTATCACTTTGAGAAGTTCTGGATATATTTGGTCCAGTACCGAGGATTCGAAGATTTTAGGGAGTACTGATTGTATAGAAATTGGGCGATAGTTTTTGACATCAGATTCGCTTCCCTTCTTGAAGATAGCAGTGATAAAACTTGTTTTCCAATGTAGAGGAAACTGTCCAGAAGAAAGCAGGTAGTTGAAAAACTGAGCAAGGGGTCGAGCAAGCACAAGGGCACATTGTTTTAGATATATCGGTGGAATGTTATCCGGTCCTGCAGATTTATTAGTATCCAATGATACTAACCTTTTCTTACAGGATTCAAATGTAATGAGACAATTATATAGATACATGTTGTTATTGGTATTGTGATAAGGTATGTTATTAACAGGTGTGTGGAGGTCGTAAACATTTTGGAAAAAGTCTGCGAAAAGGTTAACAGTATTTTCTGTATTGATGGCTACTTGATTGTCCAGGTACATTTCAGATGGAAATTCGTTACTGTTTTGGTTAAGTTTTTTTATATACTTCCAAAGATTTTTGGATTTTAAGGCACTGTTTTCAATATAGTTAATGTGTAATCTGTAACATATTTTAAAAATATTTTTACACTCTGCCCGAGTTTTGCTAAATTGAATGTAGTCTTCGACTGAACGACTGTCTTTGAATTTTTTATGTAGGGATTTTTTTAGTTTAATTAGTTCTATCAAATCACTCGTAAACCATTTTGGATATACATTAGGTTTGGGCGTAAAATGTGGAACATGAGAGTTTATTGTATCTTGGAAAATTGAATAAAGTTTTTCGAGAGATTGATCGATATTGATATCACATAGGAATGACCAATCTATGATGGATAAGTGCTGATTTATGGATTCATAATCTCCCTTTTGAAAGTTAAGAGAGGATTCTTGCTGTATAGGTTTGGGACATAGAGTACTTAATTTGATATGTAATGGAGGGTGATGATCATCAACTGGTAGCAATTGATCGATGGATTTTACGATTGAAATGTTTGCTTGATTTGAGAATACAAAGTCGAGAAGGCGGTTATTGATGTTGTAGACAAAATTATGCTGATATAAGTTTAGATAGTTCACCATATCTAGAATCACACGCGCACGATCATTTTCACATTCATTTGTAATGAAGCCGTCTTCGTTAGATGACCACTTTAAGTTTGGAAGATTATAGTCACCTAGTATGATGGTTTCGTAGCTGGTGTATTTCGATATTAACAGTTCGACATCTTCACAATGTTGTTTGTAGAGCAGAACATCGGAGAGCGGTGGTAAGTAAACTGCTCCAATAATATATTTTTTAGGGTAAGTATTGATCATAATAAATAGTTGTTCGAGGTTGGTATTTTTAATGATGATGTTTCTTGTTTTTAGAATTTTATTTATGGCAATAAGAACACCCCCCCCTCTTGATTTAGAACTAGTACTTAGACTTCTATCGAGGCGATATACTTTGTGGTTTTGTAATCCGAGTTCAGAGGATTTTATGGATGGATCCAACCAAGTTTCTGTAAATATGTATATATCGTAGTCGTAAGATGGTAAAAAATTTCTAAAGTCGTTTAACTTGGTTCGTAACCCTCGAATATTTTGATAATATATTTTCAAGTTTTTTAGTTTACTCTGGAGTTTTTTGGGGTGTGATTGATGATTTTCGGTGTGGAGTTAACATATTTTATAGTAAGATTGGCTTCTCCGTTTTTGATTCTCAAATCTAGTTCATTTCTGAGGTCGTGTAGTTGTTGCCGTTGCTTAACGGTATGGTCAGGTTTCATACTCAATCCTGCGGGTAATTTATTTTTGTTGCGTAGTAACCGTAAAGCCAAGGAAGAATCGTTGAATACAACTTTAATTGGGCGACTGGAACCTTCTCGTATTGATCCTAATCGATATGTTTTCACCATATCTGTGTTGGAAATTGGTTCAACCTGATTTATTACGTTCAAGGTGGAAGTTGTATCATCTTGAATTTTTTGAGATTGCTGAGTGGATGCGCTCTCAGGGATATTATATAGGATAATATTTTTTGATCTCTCTTTCCTATCTTCCAGCTCTGAGATGATTTCGTGTATATCCATCGGATTTGTAGCCACTTAAGTCTGAAGGAGTTGATTTTTTAACATTTCTTTATATGCATTAACCTCCCCCTCCAGGCTTCCCATTTTTACTCCCATTTGACTAATAGTGCCCATAATTTGCGAGAACTTAGGGGTTAATTTGGCGATTTGATCTTTATTAAATTTATTTGCCGGGTCATTAATAAATACATTCATTTCTGTAAATAATTGTTTAGCATCTGTGATATATTTCATCGCTGCTTCGTTGGAGTTCATGGTAGATTGTTAATATTTGTATATTGCGTTATATGGTTGAACACTCCTGGCTGTGTTGCTGCATATATAGGTACAAAGTCCAAGTTCAGCTGTGAGTGGTGAGCGATTTGTTGGAACTGAGTAAACAATGACCAATCACATCAAAGATAGTATTTTATGTTTAATCGGTAGGTTTATTTAATTTTTGCAAAAGCACGCGGAGCTTTATTTGTCATTTATATTTTCTATTGTTAGATAGTTTTAGTTAACATCTTAACACGGGAATTTTAAAATATTTGCCCGTGTATCCAGGTACTTAATATATCAAATTAATATGTAATTTACGTTTGTTTCCAGAAATAATAGTTATGCATAGCTTTTTTAATTGTATGAAGTGACCGCCACTGGCAGAAAGAAAAATGAATCTTTATTGTCGAATACTCTCGAAACGCGCCAAGATTACATTGTCATGAAATACTTAAATCAAGAAGAGCCGAACATAATCGAAATTTTCCGAATTCTAAAATTATACCAGAAAATTCTAGAAAACCCACGCCCTGTATAAAGAGAGAAGTGACGCCGCACGTGAATATTTTTCGTTTTTACGTTTGGATTTCGAAGGCGAGCAAAACAGTGCGAATTATAATCAATCAGTAATAAAGTACCAGAGTGTCTACTTACGTGAAAAAAATTCTCTATAGCGATCAGCGCCTTAGAAACGGCTTAATATTATGTGTTCTACAGACAAGTGGAAGATTTCAAATAGTGTTACAGTTGAGTAAGTGTCCCCTCCCACTGCCGGGAACCCGTGATAATATTATTAATTTCAAATTAATCTATTGTCTGTATATTTAAAACCTTTTTCATGTTGTCTTCCGGATATGTTTTTCATTGATTTAATTTGTCATTTACCTTCAACGCAGGTGCTTAATTCCGCACAATCCTGTACAAATACACTAATCCCCGTATTTACATCTCCATCCTGGCAAAACTGAAACATAAAGCTCGTAAACTTGTTCTATCATACAAATAACACAATTATTCTATACGCTACGCTCGTATAATATTATACAGATTCGCCGTCTCATTTAATTTCACAGGAGTGACAGGGATGAGGAAACCAAATTCGTTTTTGTTCGGTGATTTTATTTCGTACAATTTTTCTTAAACTGAATGCTAATGGTTTTTATCATTTTTTAAATGTTTTGACTTTATTTCGTAAATAATGCCAATGATTTGGCCATCGTATAAAACAATATAAGGTATGAAAATGACGTGAAAAGTCAAGAATTATAATTTCGAACAGAAAATTGGTAGAAAACTGCTATCACAGGAATTAGTATTAACTAGGAACCAAGAGACACAAGAATAAGATTAGACCTCTTTCCATTTAAGAAAAACATTCGAGTTAGTACGTATAAACCGATATGACGTTGTGTTAGTGTTTACGGGAATAAACACTAACACAACGAAACAATGTGCCTTGTACGCATACAAATTCGATTGTCTTTCTTAAATGGAAAGAGGCATACCAAAAATAATTTACATATACAAGGTATAACAGAACTAGTCCACAATATTTTACAGATTCCTATTGGTATTATAAACCGATTAAATGAATGAATGAAGGAATCGAAAACACAAACGTTCAAGCATAAATGTCCTAACGCCAACATTATAGAGATAAGCGACTTGAAAGATTGCATTTTTTTGCAATATCTCTGACTTATATTCTGTAAAACGTCGGAATATCGCATATTAAAAACTCATCTGCTTTAATATAAGTCAAATAAAATGATTAAAATCTTGCAGAAATTAGAATCAGATTTTTTTGCAAGGCTTTAATTAAATGTCTTTTATTAAAATATGACAGAATAGAGATTTTTATTGTTTTTTAAATCTTTTATAATATATTAACTAAATCATCTTATTTTATATTATTATTATTTTTTTTTAAAATTAACTAAAACGGTCTTGAACGTGGAAATATCTTGGAAGGGAAAATTAACACACTTCCCGTAACACTTTTTTTGCCAAACTTACACACACCACGCACACAAAAAAATGAAAAATTATCTCAGATGTTCGGGAAAGTACATAATTTCATAAATTTCTATTCTAAAATTATTTGAATCATGGACACTTTAGCATTTATATCTTCATTTAAAATTGCTACAAAATAAAAGTTGGTTGCGTTAAAATGTCAGTGATAATTAATATAATAATATAAATTAATTTAATTTAATATAAATTTAATTTAATATCTACTAATGTAATATAAAGGTATCTCATAGCCAAGAAAGCAAAAGTACGATAAAGGAAACCGAGTCCTCGCATATATAATAAAAACTATGTTTTATGGGTTGATTTTTTATGTTTACCGTTTTAGCGTTTACTTTGTAATTTGACATAATTATTAATTTTAATAAATTAAGAACCTGTGCTAACCACTTGGAGTTGCTTTCCGTCTACTGGTTTCGAAGCCACTTCTTTTTTGTATCTTCGTCAGGTATGCGTCCATGCTGTGGTTTATACAAAGTGCTTAATTGATTAATTTTTTTTCACTAATTATTTTTTAGTACAACGCAACATGTTTCAGAAACCTCCGTTTCTTCCTTAGGTAAGTGAAGTGTGTGGGAGTGAATGTCTGGTGTATGGATTGTGGATTCAGTGGAAGTGCAGGGGATATTTTGCAGGGGCGTGCAGTGAGAACAAGAAGCATGACTTTTTCCTAAGCATATATTTTGAAAATAAATCGAAATAAGAGATATATCTCGTTAAATTCCTATCACAATAATTAACATATTACTTAGATTTTAATATTGTATAATAGATGTATATTTAATTTCAATTTTTTTTCATGCACGCCCCTGGTATCTAGGTGGTGAGCGAAAATATTTGATATGTTACTTTAACGATATTACAACTTTTTTACAGAAAATATGTTAGAAATATTGAGAAAAAAATGCGCACTTTAAAATCGCTTATCTTCATTACTTTTGATATTGAGACATTGTTGCTTGAACGTTTTAGACTCATAATTTAGAAAGGAATCTGCCAGAAAAGTTAAGTGGACTAGCTCTTCCACACCTGTATATTACTGTAGCTGAATTTCAGTACTATATTTGATGCATCTTCAAATATAATCGACCATATTTTTGAGAAATGAAATGTGCATGGTATAGAAAACTTCTTATTGCAGCTTATATTAGTTATGAAATTTATTACATCAATCAGATGTAAAAATATGATCATAATCATATTATTTAAAAATATATACCAAAATTAATTTCATTAGCCATATTGGATTGTAAAATTAAGTCTTAAGAGGAAAACTTTTCGGCAATATGAACATCTTTCCTGCTGTGCGTTTATGAAGCACGTATACTCATGGATTCCATGATGTTAGAGCTCGACAAAGGGCTGCGGAGAAATTCGTGTGGAGGACCTACCCACGTCAACGAGAGGAGACCTCGGACCGGAAGGCGAAATGTGGGCAGGTCAAAGGCCCTCTGGACCGACAACATACAGGCAATAGCGGTCAGATAGTAGACCAGCGACACCAGCAACAGAGAAGCTAGGAAGGAATTCAGGGAGACAATATGTACTGTATTAAACGCAAAAATGATAAAATTGATTTATATATCATTGGAAGATTTGGCAGATACTTCATGGTGCAACATTGTAATTCAAAATATGTTTTACTTTACTTCGTAATACACACACACAACATGAGTTATTAAATTACCACTATAGTTTCGCGAGGAGCATTCCCTCTCATTATCAGATATCTATACATCATCTTGAATACCCGACGATGAGAGGGACTGTTCCTCTCGAAACTATAGTAGTAATTTTATAACTCGTATTGTGTGTGTGTGTGTGTATTATAAAGTAAAGTAAAACATATTTTAAATTGATTTATATATATATAGAAAATTACCGAAAAACAACTTAAGGCTGGAAATTCAACTTGTAAGTTTGAATTTCAACGTATTCCATGATTTAATTGAGTCCAACTACTACTACGTCTTGCAAATTTAACAATTTATAGGTACCAATATTGAACATTTCTCAATTAATTTGAAATATGTTTTTTATTACCCACAATATTTGAGTTATTTATTAGTACTATACTTCGAGATGAGCGATCCCTTTTATCATCAGGTATGATTTATAGTGGATAAGAGAGCCTGCTCCTCTCGAAGCTATCTAAATATAATAATTTGTTTAAGCCAAGGCTGTCCAACCTTTTTAAGAGGGGCAAAATTGACGATTCAAAAATCACAGGCAGGCCACTGACCACTGACGGCTCCTATTTTTATTATTTGTGTTAACGATGCAAATTAAGCCTTAATTATTAAGGTATTATGCAACAAAAGAAATGCAATATTATGAAATTGTCGTTTATTATAACAATAAAATAAATAGCATTTTATTAATAAAGAATCAAAATTTAAAAAAATCAAAATTTATATTATAATTACCCTAACCAATGTCGTTTCTGCATTTGGATGATGATTTCTATTTGTATACAATAATTTTGCCAAGGTGCCCATTGGGTCGTGTGGCGCAGCGGATAACGCGTCTGACTACGGATCAGAGGATTCCAGTTTCGAATCCTGGCAGAATCTAATTTTTTTTTCGGTCGAGAATATTTTATTTGTTGAAATTTTAATTACATTTTTGGTTTTTTATAATGTTGTATAAAAGTAATCAACACTACGAGAAGAGAAGAGAGTAGGTACCTACCTATCGAACTGTGGTTTATTCCGCTCTGACTTATTAATCGGTTAGAAATACTGAATAAATACTTTGTCTTAATTATATCTAAACTACCCGTAATTAAAAGTGGAAATTTGCCAGATACAATTGGCCTTGAAGCGGCTGACGTAGGCATAGGTAAATTGCGTAATAGGTAAATCGCGGCCACAATAGCAAAAATGAAAATTTGTTAGATACAATTGGCCGCGCAGCGGCCGTCGCTGGCCGCGGGTCGGCCATCATTGACCGCGAAGCAGCCACAATAGCAAAAATGGAAATTTGCCAGATACAATTGGCCGTGAAGCGGCTGACGTACGCATCGGTAAACAATTGTGTTTGCTGCACAGCAAACACAATTGGCCGCCAAGCGGCCACAATAGCCGCCCGTAGGGCCTAGCAGTAAGCAATCGGCGAAGCCGATTGCTTTCCTGCTAGTCTAAATAATTGGTATAATTAATGGGATTTTTGAATTTGATAATTTGATTTCTGTTTTAATAATTCCCCTATGCTAGGAGGCATCAGACCTGATGTTGACAGTAACAACAAATCAGAAATATGATGCTTAGTTAGAGATGTGCGATAATTATTTTTATATACCTAATCAAGATTTGAAAACGTATTTTCACAAAAATATGTTTATCCGAAACTACTTACTAATTGAAAGTCTTCTTTCCCCACGGGCCTGGGGTTGGGCAGCCTTGGTCTAAGCTGAAGCTGCAATTAAAAAATTAGATTATTGGAATGTGACACACAATCAGCGTGCACCACGCAATGGCTCAGGCCACTCGCAACGGTCGCCCACCAAATTACCGTGATTTTTCACAGGCGTACGGCTAGTAGTAGTAATAAACATTTCACATCAAATATTGTGTGGTAAGTTTAATTTTAGTACAGTTTTATCTGCATAATGCTAGCTTTACACTGGTATGAAAACATATTCTATGTAGGTACATAATATTCCGTAACTAAGGGTGATTTTTAACACACTGAAAACGAATTTATGGCCTTTCAGTTGATACCTAAATTATTTTAATTATTTTAAATAATGTTAACTTTATCACTTTTATATTAGAACAAAGGTTCTATACAAGTTATCGTCCTTAAAAAGTTGTTGTCCAGCGTATGCATTCTGATATAAATGGATAATAAAAATCCACTTTTTGAAAAAAAAAAACGCAGAAATATTCTTTTGCAGTAAATTTGCCACCTTAAACATTTTTCCAATAATAATTGTATAACTCTTCCTTGTGCAAACACGTGTTTGCGGTGTTACGTTTAGAATATTTCTGGAATGTGATATTCCAATGATCATAGCAGATATAAACCTTAATAGAATTTCTTGTAATGCTGAATTATTTAGTAGGGAATGCAATTGTTACGACTCGTCTTAAGTAAAATTCACTCAGCTGGGAAATTGTTTACCTCTAATTCGTTCTGACGCGGGTGAAATATTATACAACTGAAATCTAAATGCGTGAAATAGCTTTATAATACACTAATAATATAATAATCACCGGTACAATCAGTAAATTGAGTGTTGTATTTTATTATACAACAAAAAGCTCTGTTGATATTACTGCGAATTGTTTTTTTTGCACAAATAAAGACCGCAATTTATATATATATTATCAGTATATCCTATTCCACAATCATAACAAACTTTATGTCCGACCCTACCCACGGAATCTTCCGGCGTTTGATGCATGTGTCGCGATGTATGTTTTAATGTTTGGCAAGTAACGAGTGTACAGTAATAGATCCTCACGATTGGTATATTCTGTTTAATTTCGGACGATTCGAGATTTACAAGGTGTGATTAAAATGTGGTAATTTAAAGATTTGTTTAGGTTACAAAACTAAAAGTGGGTGACTGAAATAAAATAAGGCTAATGAATGAATGAGGAAAGCGCGCAAGGCCCGAACCAGAGCCATCACATCGTCATATATTCAATTGTATAAAAAAAGTTAATTGTGTATATTTTTAAATTATTAAACTCAGACAAATTTCAGATATAAAAATGTTAGCATGTAATTCCTGTACAAAATCTAATAAATTCGTTTCTTTCTTTTCAGGTAATAAATGAATTCCAATATACTCAGAATCGATGATTTCGTGCCGATTTAACAACCTTGTCATTTGGTAAGTAAAATACAATATTAAAATGAAATCTAAGTGATAAAAAATTAATCACTTAGCAAAACATTAAAATGGGCGGCGCCTTCGCTTGTTTATCGCATACAAGTCAGAGTAAAACCAACCCTTGGGTGCTTTACGTACTCAGCCCTGGATACACTCACAGCGATGACACTAATGGCGCCATAACAAGGGTACACAGGATTCCACCACCAGATAGTATCATGCTCAGGTGCGGACTCTGCATATTCATGATGTCAAAAGGTCAGGCAGCGGGACCGGCTGCAGATCCTGGCCTGAATACGATCAACCCAATTCACTTAGTGTAATTTAAATACGCTTATAAAAAAGAAGATTCCACGATAACGTCATCCCCTAGTGATTACTCTGCGAGCCTCCCCTATTTCCACGGAGCCAGGGTACTTGTCTGCACTGGAGGGGTGTCGGAGTGAGGCGTTAAAACGCTTTGTCTTAACGATCAAATTATACGGCCCTATTAACATTTTGATGGCTCTCCAACAATAATCGTATAAGTAGGCGCTTGTTGTCTTGATATTTAATTTTTTCAACGCCAACAAATGTCTCTTCTGGGGCGTGCTCTTGTTGAACAGTGTCACATAGTTTGAAATTTTAATATATTTTTAATTATTAATCACATTTATAACTAACTTCATTTGTTAGCAGTTGAATTTATATTTTAAAACCAACAGATATCGGAAAATATAATTTCTTTCATTTCAGCAGTCCTATTATAAAAATGATATCATTTTCTCACATGTGGGGTAAAGAAGCAATGACCGTAATATCCAAAAAATATTTTGAATGCAGTCGCCGAAGATTACTAATATAATGTGCTGAATTCTGGATTTTATATGTCTATCCCTTCTAAAATGATGTTTCATATCATTTTTATAGTTTCCTATACAATCTCGAATTCAGTACATTATAAATTAGTATTTCTCAAAAAAAATAGTGACTACTTATAATATATATTTTTTTAATATTGCTGCCTTTTCTTTTATACCCTACATATTATCTATATGACTGATATTTTAATATTGGAGTCAGGTAGGTACTTGAAAAATTTAAAAATTGAACTTTTTTTTGATCATACTAATTTTTGAAGATTTGATAAATACTTAGGTTTGGTGTTTTTACACAATAATGTATTTATTCAATAATTAAATATTTAGGTTTATTGTTTTTTACCTTATTTTCTAAAGAAATATTATTTTCCGAAACTACTTGGCTTAATCAATTTACACAATACATATATAAACAGGGTTAATTATACATTTGAGTGAATGTATGAAAACAAATTAAAATGGATATTGTCTTCTCATCACCACTGCCATTCAATAAGTTGCATTTTTTAAACATAATTTTAAACGATTGAGTTTCGCATTTATTATTCATTGCCGACCGATTTAGAAAAGTCTTCCCTATTGCGAGAACATCATATAAGTACGTTACACGCGTCCCAAATATCTCACGATAAAATATGTTTTTTATGTAATGATAATATTATTAATATTATTTAATGATTAATATCATTAATAAAAAAATCTTTATCTTCTGATTTGTGTCTTTTGGGGTATTACGTGTTATTACGACCTTTCTGGCCGACGTTTCGGATCCCATTGCAGGGTCCATCATCAGGGCTGATTTGTGATGATGGACCCTGCAATGGGATCCAAAACGTTGGCCAGAAGACACTAAGCAGAAGATTCTGAGTGGGCGTGAAAACCTAAGAACATTCATAAAATCTTTAGTTTACAAAACAGATTCAAAATGTGGGGTATAAAAGCAAAGGCAGCAATATCCAAAAAAAATCATCGAGGATTACTAATTTATAATATACTTAATTCGAGAATTTATAAGAAGCATAGTATATAAATTTATAGGAAACGTGATTTTGGAAGGGTTAGATACATAATATAAAGAATTCAGCACATTTCAAATTAGTAGTCTTCGGTGTCAGTATTCAAAACAATTTTTTTTTTTGGATATGGCTGCCTTTGCTTTTATACCGCACAAATGATCATCTCGAGATACATACAAAATATGAAAGGTAAGTTTTCAGAACAAAGTTCGAATCCCAATAGTAACCTAATATTTTTTCGTGAATTAGATTTTTCTGTATATCTTTCTAATTGATTAATTAATTTGATTTGAAAGGTAATTTTAATTAATTTTATTCAACAATGACATTAACTTAAGTTATTTTAGGTTCTCCTGTACAAGTTTTCTGGCCTGTTCTGCCGTGTGTTTCCAAAGTAGCGACGATTCGACAGGGCCCATAACAATCGTTGCTCAACAGCAATATTAGTCCTGACCTTAGAGTATATACAATTGTATATGCTCTAAGGTCCTGACGATGATGCCTGCAGTGGGTTCTGAAACATCTGCCAAAGAGGTTGGAGATACAGGGGAAAATGGCTCAGAAAACTCTACACCAAAATAAATAAATTCTCGAGTACACAAAATTGTAGAAATTTTTAAAATTAATTTTATTCATTTATTATACCCACGCAATCATCGTATTAATTCAATTAAATAAAATATTATTAAAAGTATGGTAAGGCTAGGTGGAATTTTAAAGCTTCGATATCTAGGTAAATAGCGTGATTGTATGCTTTTATATCCTGACTGAAAGGTCAACATATAAAATACATTTAATACACACTGTGATTTTATACTATATTAAATATCAAATATTAACCAAAACCGAAAAAAATATTGAATTTGTATTCTACTTCAGTTCAGGTTACATCAAAAGAAAATGTATGTTAGAATGATTATGAAAGTAATTACTGTAAAATATACACCAGTAAGACATCCTGTGACAGTAATGAATACAGTATTTTTAATATTAAATCTTTTTTTTTTGACATAATCGGCCATAAATAAATACGAGAAAGGTATACATACTTGTTAAATTGAGAGTGGGAATAGAATAGGATAATGCGATACCACACATATCTTCAAATGATTTACAAATAAACTAAGATGAAGCTTGTTTTGGTTAAAAACCACAATATACAATTATCAGCGCCGTGCACTAGGGACAAAACTAGATTAAACAATTAATAACAATGTTTTAGAAGTACGGTAGGGTGTTAGGCCACCGGGGGTTGTATTAATCTGGATCGGGGTGTATGCTTAGGTTGCGATGCCAGGAAAGAAAAACAATTTATAAGTTTAATTATTTAGTTTAAGTTGTTAAAAAAACTTAATATTCTTACTTTATTCTTTGGAATAATAATATTAAGTGAAAGGTTTCAAATAATTTAATATCACGGGCGTTGACTGCGGGAGACAAATGAAAACATTGGAAATTTATTATCGATTTATTAATTAATTATTTTATTAAACGGACAAAGTCACTTAACACGAATTAAATTAATACACTATTCTTGAATCCACACAATTCACGATTTATCATTCGTCTATGAACACTTTATTATTGCTGGGTAACACTTTATTTATCATTTCTTTGAAAATTTCATTTGAATATCGCACGTAAGTAGTAGCATTTATTTAAATCGCTTGTTAGGTACTTAAATTGATTATTTCGGTTAATGCCGTTCGCTCCGATTATCTCACGACTGGCCGCGGCTGATATCGCACCGATAGAAATGTCAAAACAAGCTCAATTTGCTGTCGGTCCCCCTCATATACGCAATACGTTAGCCTGTCGAACTTTCGAGAAGATTAATTTATTTTCTAGTGTTTACGATCTTATTGCTGTCATCGAAATATTACAAGGGAACCTGTACGTTACCTCTTTTACCACCTCGTTACAATAATATAAAAAAATACCACTTTAAAATGTGATACCCGAGCGCAAGGCTACCCACCTTTCCGAAAAAAACATTTTTGAGTTAAGAATATCATATTTTTACATTGTTAATTCTACTTCGTACCAAAATACCATCTTTATGTAACTTTTACATTACTGTTTTACAATGAAAAGTGATACATTTTTCTCTAAATTGAGCGCAAGGATATCTCTTTTAAAATCTGAACGTTTTGTTATATAAAAAAATGAAGAAAAATTGTAATATTTGTATACAAACGTACCATTTTTAATGCGTACAATACTATTAAAATCATGAGAACAAAAACTTTTAAAATTTATTATCTCAGATTTCATATTTTGGAAAGGTTTGTCTAGCACTTGGGGTGGGATATATTTTATATATTTAAGGTGTCAAACATCAACGACAGTATATTTCATAACCGTAAATTATATAGCACCACTTTTGTTAAAAATTTACCTAATAGGTAGTGAACCAAGTAGGTACTCTGGCGAAGAAGGGGAAAAATAAACGTGTAATACTTTAAAGCTCCATATCTCAGCTTGATGCTATTTTCCAAAGGGGCTATGCGACGTTTTAATTATTTACGCATGTACTTGAACATACATTAGTACATACATTCCATTATACAGTGTGTAAGCGACATTCCATTATACAGTGTGTAAGAGACATTCCATTATACAGTGTGTAAGCGACATTCCATTATACAGTGTGTAAGAGACATTCCATTATACAGTGTGTAAGAGACATTCCATTATACAGTGTGTAAGAGACATTCCATTATACAGTGTGTAAGAGACATTCCATTATACAGTGTGTAAGCGACATTCCATTATACAGTGTGTAAGAGACATTCCATTATACAGTGTGTAAGAGACATTCCATTATACAGTGTGTAAGCGACATTCCATTATACAGTGTGTAAGCGACATTCCATTATACAGTGTGTAAGAGACATTCCATTATACAGTGTGTAAGAGAGCTAGTTCACAATTGGGTTCACTTGATTATGAATCGAAAATATTTAAGCAACTATGACCTAATATCAATCGTTACAAAGTTATGTAATATAAAGTTTGCATTTTTTTCAATATTTCTCACTTATTTTTTACAAAACGTTGTATTATCGTTGCAGTAACTTAAAACGATTACGAGAAATACATTCATTTCAATAAAAGTTTAATAAAAACCTTGAAAAAATTCAAATTGGAATTTTTTCCGATTGCAATTGGGAGGTTTTTATCATTTTATTTGACTTTTTCATATGAGATAGTCCAACGTTTTGCAAATATGTCAGAAATATTTAAAAAAAATGGAAAATTTGATATTAGGTCATGGATGCTTAAACATTTTCGACTCATAATCAAAGCAGGAATCTACCTGTAAAGTATTATGGACTAGTTCTGTTACACCCTGGATATTGGATTTATCTCGCAGATATTGTACATAGTTTATTTTCCACAGCTTGTGTATAGAGCACGTCCCTTAAAAGTATTACGAAAACGGTTAAATACTAAAAAATATTCGGTATCGATAAACTAAAAAATAATATTCCACCACCCCTACCTACCCCGTCCCTTAACCCGGGAGTAAGGGATGAAACAGAAATTCATTAGCCGTATATTGGTAGCCCTGACCCAAATCCTTAGAAAAACTGTTGTTTTACTTACGAATTAATATGTTTGGAAGAATTACAATCAGTGGAATTAAATACAATATCTGTCAACTCTGATGCTACTATGAATTATTCATGAAATAAATATATATACAGAGTATAAAATTGTACAGAGATGACCTAAACCCCTTCTTGAGACGAGGGGATGGGTCACAATAGAAGTATGTCTACCCCCGCGTATATTTAAGACATTTGTAAGTTTATGAGTTGATTTGTACATTTTAAATCCCTCAGGAAACAAAACGTATTTTATTTATACAAAAAACATCGTCTTTTTAAATATTAAAAAAATTCTTTCCAAACCAAGTCTCTTCAAGTAAAAATGTATTTTTAAATGAATCGCCACTTATTCAATTCAAGACATTATAGGTATTTTTTTAAGAGTATTTAATTTGACCTCTTCATAATTATTTCTAGATCGTGTACCAAGAAATTTACATTAGTTCATGTCTATATTTGGGATATGAGACTTAATTTGGGATATATTTAGCAAAAATATGTTTTTTTTTTAAATATTATGTCACAGTATAAAATTGTGCATGTGTATGTATACATTTGTATATATTCATGCATGCTGGTTTATATTTACGTATTTATTGTTCACTCTTATCTAGTTATATATAAGATCTTTTTTTAATTGTAATAGGTGTAAACCGTGGAATTAAAATAAAAATATATTTTTGTGGTCTGATGAAATATATAAAAAATTAAACATAGACCTACTCCATGACTTTTGACACAAATTCAATTTGGAAACAGGTCATAATCATGATAGAGCTTCTCGGTATACATTGCTATCTTAAATATTGAAAGATCACTTCTCTCTAAAATGCAATTATTGCCGATAGGAAAGGACATACGAGTATATTAATCTTGTAATTCATGCAGAGGAATGTTGAGTGATTTATAAAATAATTTGTGGAATAATTATGAAATCAAAAAAGTGAGTGTATTTTGTGGGCGGACGGCGTGTAAATAGCCATTCGCTCAAGTGAGCTTAATATTCAATTATAATAATACCTCTCAAGATGACAATGCAAAAAATGTCTAGTTACGTTTTCTCACTCTGAAGAACATATATGAGTAAACCAAATCAAGCCACCAATGATCGCTAACATGTGATAGATTTTTTATCCTCGAAGGCAGTTGAACTTATCCGGTCACAAGTATCTTTGGGCCGTCCTTGTTTTGCAGGTCTCTTGAGAATTCTTTTAGTTCTTCCACGTCACATATAACACGCGAAAATGAATATGAACTGGTGAAAATCCCGGAGAACAAATACGATTCCAAAATTTACGAATCTATTATATGTATATCCGTTCGTAACCAGAACAATGTTGTTACAAAGTTTAAAATAAGTTTTTGTTTTCTCGCGCCGGCGCGCGGCCGTCTGTGACCAACGCCATCTAGCGTCGGTGTAGATTTTCACAGAAGCAGCGGCATTTATGAAATATCACGGGAAACCCAAATAAATATTAAATATATTAATAGATATTAATCAGTTATCATCTTGAGAGGCATACATTTATTTATTATGCCGCCTTACCAGAGAGCTATTATTTTTACAGAAAATTTTTAATGGCAAACTAGACGACCTGGATTTAACGGAAATGATACCCTACCGTGTTCCCACCGGAGTACCAGGTCATTGTTGTTGTTCCACATAAAAGAGACAAATACAAATTGGAAAAGTGGAAATTTTTCAATATTCATTGATTAAACACGATCCCTCTAATTTTTCTATTTGTGTGTACAAAAAAAGTATGTGCGCAAATTCGCATCAATTATACACTCAAAAATTATCTTTAACTTCTTCTATAATAGAAAAATGATTTTTTGGTAACATTATTGATATAATTATTAAGAATATTATTTTTTTACTGAAAAACCAACATAAGAATATATTTTGTTTTCACCAATACTTAATTGTTGAAAAAACCAACACGTTTCGGGACCAATGGGCGAGATATTATTCATGAGTTTATTTGACTTGATTATCTATGTATTATCATCAAAAAAAATTTTTTTTTTGGCTATCCATTGTTTCTACCCAATATTAGCACACCACATCTAAGTCAACATTTCATCAAACATGTGGGTCACCTTACAAAACAATATGTGTTTTTCTCTAATACACAATGCCGAAATAGTTGCAGAGAAAAGAAAAAGTGTGCTTTTACATCTCTTCAAACAAAAAATGTGAAGACTTTAATATAATAACGTAACTTTGGTCACGTGAGAAATGAGTCTGGAAGAATCTGCAACATTTGTTGCATGCAATAATATGTGGGTCAGTGTTTGGTCTATTAGGGCAAACCTAAATTCTTATTTCGCATATTTATTTCTGTGCGCGAGGGTTGGGAACGTGTGTGCGGACAAATATAATTCAATGTGCGACCTCATACCCACCCACACACATAATATTGGCTGAGAAATTGGTGGATTAGAGTCTCTCAGTCACTCTGTGTTAAATGCATATTTATTTAAAATATAAATCTTTTTATTTTAATTATTATCTTATTTTTTATTTTCTTTATGTAATTTAAATGTTAATAATGTATATGATTTGAAATAAAATAAATAAATTATGTCTTTTTGATATAATATAATGTCTTAATGGTCTGTCATTAACAACTGGGCCAGAATTCCCTAATTATAAATTTATATTATAATATTTATGTTATTATATGTATACATATTCACTTTGTCGTCGAATCGAAAATGTAGGTATCAACAAAATCTATTATGACCGATTCAATATGATATTAGTAATTCTTTAAATTTCCAATATCTCTTGAAATACTTCACACGCAGTATTTTTATTAATACCAGACCTTTTGAAGAGCAGAATAAGATATTTTATTCACGTTGAGATATTTTCAATATTTCCGACTTATGTTTAAAAATTTCTCCTATGGTGCAATCTGCCTCGCCTGCAGCTGTTCTGATTGAGGTGATCTTCCGAGATCGCTTTCGTTACGAGATTTTCGCCTTCTTATATCATATACTATAACTATACGTCGTCTTATACGATATCTTCCACAAATCACAATGCGAAATATTCATAAACAGGGAGAAGTTACGTGGCGAAGATTTTCAATTTCTTACATTCGGCTGTGATCACACCGTTGCAGTTGAAGGTGTCCATATAAAAGGTTCATGGGTATCAATTGATTACTAGACAATATTCGTCAGAAAATATGACAAAAATACTTTTTATATCTTAAATAATAGTACTATCGCACATAGGAATAGCATAAAGTCATAACATGTAAAATAATAATTGAATAACACCTTAAAATAATTATTTAATTTATACAAATAATTTCAGATAATTGTATTACAGGAAAATAACTCACTAAATATACATCTGGGATGAACACACCAAACGATGGAACCATTTTCCATTTGAATTATTTTTATTTTTAAAAATTAGTTTTTTAATTTTAATTAATGCTTTTTAGGGCTTTTACATAAATATCGGTAAGGCAATTGTATAGGTATAATTATTGGGTTTTATTTTTTAAACCTCATCAAAAAGTTGATACCGAGACATGAAAGCCAGTACATAAAAATAACAGAGATGTTGGTAGTTACCGAGAAAATAGTCAGAAGAACTTTCTACAAACGATTCCTTGATATTTAAACTATTTTTTTAAGCTTCAGTAGACAAAGTTTAGTTATCGTTTAAAATATTGTTTATGTTTTCTGTCACTCGTAGATGGTAATCATTTTGTAGATCTCTTTAATTTGAGACTGACTACCCCACATACTAGTTTTTTTATTTTGTTTATTAAAATATATTTTATGTTCGAGAATTATGAAGTTATAGGCCGACAATAACAAACATCTTCGATATTTCCTTCTTTCTTCTTTGATAGTTTCATTGCTGTAGTGTTTTGTTACACATCTAAAATATATATTTAAATACCAGTAAAAATATTTATGTGAAATTTTCTAATAGGTCCAGTTTCGAGGCACATTTTTCTCCTAAAACATATTTTTATTTCTAAGAAAACTTGTCCACAAAGACATTTTTGTCTCTAGAGTGGTGATAAAGATTGATACTAATGGCTCATTCTTCTCTCCGTGTAAAATATAAAAGACAAGGTTAAGATTAATGACTCTAGACACATTAGAGCTACACTCGAGGCTTAAGTATGTGTGTGCGCGCTTCTTAAATACTAACAGTTTCATACGTTATAATATATAAAATTAAAAAAAGGATTTTCTTTTATATTTAAATGTTATGATCTATTGTGATCGATTATATTTACTTATAGAAAATTCTCAAACGTAAACTTTCAGTACTTATATATTTACTTCTTAGATTTTGTAAATGCGCAATATATTTTCTCTTACAAAGGTAGTTTCTTCACTGCGAGAAGTACAGATACGAGTATTGTGTAATTCAAATCGCTTGCGTTGTGCAATTTAAATTTTCGCCAAAGGCAATTTCTTTTCATTCTTATTTAAGCCGGATCGTAAAGACTTTATTTGCATAGCAAAGGCAAAGCTTAAATATTGTGTTTTTTTATTTTGTTGACGAGGGAACGCGAACCTACCTTACAGTAGGTACTTTCTAGCTGATTTTATTTTTATTATTTCTCAGCAAAGTCTTCGCGTTAGAAAAGGTGGCATTACTTTTATTTGATATGCGATTAATTTTTTCAACAGGATTCACAAAATATGCATGAAATATTTCTTAATTCTTAATAAAACTACCTCATAAGACCTATCAAAAATGGACATGAAAATTAAAGTCGTGAAACATATCGCAAAAACACTTTGGCTTCAAAAAATAATACATATATATTATGGCCTCACAGGGAATCGAACTAGAAATCCCCGGTATGAGAAGACGGTGTCATGACCACCGGAATTATTTTTTTCATAGTATATATTGTGTACCCCATATATATCATATTTGTGAATAAACATTAGAATTTTCCAGAAAAAATTAAAAATGATATTTTAACTATATTTACTATGCAAATAACTTCTATTTTTATGCTCTTAGCCTTAAATACTGCAAGTATAACAAGCAAGGTGACCTTTATCGTGACTCCCTTCTAAAAAAAGAAACTTGAACTCTTAATAAAGAGGGTTCGATTCAATAAAATATAATTGGTAAAAAGTGTGCGTGCTTTCGTCGTGTTTGAAACACCCGCATACCCTGAAAAATAATAACTTGTTATTTTGTATACAAATAATATACAACATGACATTTAAAGTATTTATAACCAGGTCAAAGACCGAGATTTCAAATGTCAATTTATGTATAATGCCGCGCTGTTCTAACATCCTGAACCTCAAAGGTCGTACGTAGGTACATATAACCGAGACATTTCGTTTCATAGTTCACCGTGGGTCTCTAAATAATACAAATTTAATTAAAAACAACTATTTTAGACATAGATACTTTAGCGAAAAGTGGTGCCTACTTAACGGTGTTCCTTTTAACAATATTTTTACATGTAGGTAAGTTCTAAGAACACAGTTACTGGATTTTGTCTCCAGACGGATGATTAATTAATGAAGATAAATAATGCGAAGACCCAGGGCTTACAACCTGCACGACGTGGTTTAAGTGATCACTGCATAATGCAATGTTTACCAATTCCATCGTAAGAACATATTTATACATATCGAAAGTTTTATACATGTTCAAATCCGAGAATCTTTCGTTTATTTGTATTGATGATGCTGGAGACATCTGTAGCCTTTTCTCATGAACTAGTTAGTATACGTAGATTTTCGCACCTGGTAATAATACCTATATATTTTTCATAAAAGTTATAAATCCTGTGCCATCGTATAAAAAGACTTCCACACACGTTTCTCATATTCATAGCTTCACCATATAACAGTTATATCTTCATTACCAATCATCGGTACACTCAGATATAAATTTCAAATAACTGTACCGAAAATAACCGTTAAAATAACGGTTTGACCATCACTAGTAATGTTCAGTGTTGGTGCAGAACGGAGGGAATAATCCATTGGGGATGCCGGAAGGAACAAACCGGTTACAGCTGAGTTATGCTGCTAACAAATTCACCTGGCGGAACCAGTCTTGAATAATGGAGGGAAGTGCATAATTAATTAATGTAATTTAAATATTGTTGCATAAGAAACTAAAGTTCTATTAAGAAAACTGCAGTGACTTATTTTTATAAAATTTACAAAACCAATTAACCATCTAAGGGGATAAAATAGCCATGTAGTAAAAAGGTAAAATATAGGATCGCTGTGTTTGTTGAGTTAAGACTAATTAGTGAGGAGCCTTAACGTTATGTAAAAAAAGTAACCCATAAAAATCAAGTTTTTATTGTACTCCGTTTCTCATTTACTAGTTGAAACATTTTTTTTCCGCTTAACCTACGCGTTGGGCTTCGGTCGGGCGACGCTACGAAAGGGAGTAATAGAAAATTTCCAAAAATCCAAAATTATACTATAATCAGGTCTCGCGTCTACCGGACGCGTTGAAATATTTTCATACAACTTAATAAGTTGTATGAAAAAAACATTCAAAATTTGAAAAATCCTAAAATTTTTTTTTTTTTTTAAGAAAAATTTGATAGATCTTCTTGATCGTCGCCACGAGTCTGCTTGCAAAGTTTCAGCTCGATTGGATCACGGGAAAGGGGTTTAAAATGGATCCAAAGTTTTTTCGTCAGACAAGAAGACAAGCAGACGCCACGATTTAATATAAAGAGATTAAAAATAATTTAAATTTAGTAAAAACTAATCAGTGAGGTGCCTTTAATGTGTTTATTATGTAAAAATTATTTAAATTAAGTAAGGTTAGATTTTTTGCAAAAATACTAGAATTCAAATTTAGAACTCGGTCTGTGTTTCCTTTATTTTCTTCCAACTTTTCCATTATTAAATTTGTCATATAATGATTGTCGTATGTATCGTATTGGGGAATTTCCACGTTTGTCTTATATTCTGAATTCTCTATTAATTCTTCGCTGTAAGTTCCAGATCTTGCGACATTGTATTACAAGATTATATTTCGTTAGCTCATTTGCAGCGAAAAAATGTGTAACAAAGATTACCGACACACTAAACCGTGCACAGACGTATACTAAAGTTAATATATAATAAAGTTAATATATAATAAAGTTAATATATATATATAATAATATATATATATATATATAGAATATAATACGATATAAAGTTACAAACACAAATAAATGACACATTTTATTTATCTTATAATTTTGATTTTTTGTATAACCTTGTGAGGTGTATAAATTAATATTTAATTAGATGAGTTGTATTGATTATTTAATTGCGTGAAAAACATAAATAATGTTACTGCTAGGTGAGTTTAAATATAATGTTATATTTTACTTTTATAGTTGTAGAGCTCTTTTTATATTTCTGTTATTATGTCATTTTATATTTCTTTATATGACTTTTTTTATTTTCTTTTTATATTTCTCTTTACCGACATGTATTACCCAATGTTTATGTAAATGCTCTGATGGGCGTATATATACTGAAATAAATAAAAAAAAAAAAAAATTATTAGAGATCAAAAGAATCTGTCGATGAGAGATTGTGTTACTCTCGAAACTTAAACTTAAGTAAAATATAAAATTATATTTAAACTAAAATAACATAATTATTTTTTTCACCTACTTCAATGATCATCATCTCTACAAGGTTAACGCCAACTCTAACAATGATATATGAGTTATAATGTTCTGATATCTAAAATATATCCCTCCTTATATTGATGAATAAGATGTTTATTACTTATTTTTAAAATATCTTCATCATTATCATAACAATTTCATTGTCTGTCTATCCGTCCGTTAGTCCGTCTAACTTCGTGTAATGTCTGTAACTTCTGTATAGTATTTTTTTCTTCTTTTTTTATATATATAAATAAATACGTATCTTTCAAATCTACTAATCTTTCGATATGATTTTTTTTTTAATTTTTCAAAATACTAACAGACCGCTGAATAATAATGATCGCTTGGTATGATTTCCGCTTACTTTGTAGGAGACGGTACTGAATAAATGCACGACAAAAAATAAGTTTTATTTTAAATTCTTAAGCTTGGTCCGTTACTGCGCGACTCTTGCTTTTGTACTGGACGTCCAATGTAATCAGGGAAGAATCCAAATCCCTCTGGATTTGTCGCTTCGTTTTAAACTTGGTCGTCCAGAGGTTTCCCGGAGTGAGGCCGCGTCGCTCTGGAGGCGCTTGGCGCCAAAAACTTTGGATGCTTTCGAATCAGTAAAGCACTGGGCGATATTTTTTTCTGAAATAAATAAAAAACCGAAGAGAGATACATAGAACAAATCTGAAAATAAAAAGGAAGAACAAAGCTGATAAAATTAGCGGTAGCTGCATTTTTCAGCGGCATATTGACGAGCTAAAATAAGAAAAATTGAAAGCTATATTTATTTATTATTGTGAAAGAGAAAACAGCAACAAAATGTTAGTTATGTTAACAACCACATTCGGAGATTTTCAGTCTACCGGTTTCGAGTCGTACCCATCTCTTCGTCAGGACAACCATTACACTAGCATGTAAATATCACTACACACTACAACCAAAGTATTAATTACACACTAGCACCTTCCTTAAATGTTTTTCACGTGTGTGTTAATCTAACCTAAGGATAACATGCATTATTATTATTGCATGTTAACCTAAGGATAACAAGTTCTTTCTAAGCATGGCCTCAGATTAAAACATTAATAATATGGTAGCTAGTTTATTGTTTTTTTTTTTTTTTAATTAAAAAAATAGAGATGCGAACACGGAATTCGTGTCACATCAATATTCTTACTATTTTCAAATTAAGCTAAACGCTTGTGCTATGAAAATAGGACTAACTTGCTTGTCTGGGGTGAGATTCGAACCTGCGACCTTTGGATCATGAGGCGAGAATCCTAACCACAAGATCAACAAGCTACTTTTGATTGCAATTTTTTTATAAATATAATATTACGTTTATCTAATATCTAATTAAGCTGATTATGGAAAATAATGTAAATAATGGTGAATAGTGCTCTGAATTTAGTTGTCGCCAATAAAGATTATGATGTCCAAATTAAGAGTTGAAATAAATACGCTGTTTTGGTGCCAATCTTAATATTTACAAGCGAAGCCGGAAATTGGCAAAAGAAGAACGAAAGTGAACTAAATGCTGTGAAAATAGCGTCACTTATATGTCCGTGAAAACTCTACATACGATCGTGTGAGAATTACACAAGTGATATATTTGAAACAAAGTCGGTAGATTTAAGACATGTTTGGATAGTTTGGGTATGTAAAACGATACTTAAAGAAAGTATACGAGGCGAGTGTCGAAGGCAATGAAAGGATTCTGGGAAATATCTAGTACGCACCACGTTAAAGGCCTTAATAATCGACGAGCGTCCATAAGAAGATTTTAGAAGTAAAAAAGCAGTGGTGTGTTAGAACAGAAGAATTGATATTATCAGAAAAAAAGAGTAGAGTGAACTAAGAGACGTATCTGATCAGAAGTGAGTGACAGAGAGAGAAGTGACATTCTGTCTTTACTGCCTGTGAGTTAGAGAAGTGCAGTAAGAATAAGAAGTATGACTTTTATTTAAACATATATTTATAAAAAAAAAAAACAAATTAAATATTTATCTGACAGAATATTATGAAATACTAAAATCTGAATAATTTGGTAATTACGAGATATATCTCTTATTACGATTTCTTTACAAAATATATGCTAATGAAGAAGTCATGCTTCTTGTTCTCACTGCACGCCCGTACTATGGGTATCGATGATGATTTTTTAAAATGTGTTTGGCCCGTGCATGAAGCAGTTTTTTTCTCGATGGAAAGTGCCAGTATATTTACTGTATAATGGCATTACTATATACTGGCATACATAGATGAAAAATGTAAATTTATATTAAATTCAAATATATGTTAGTAGTGCCTTAGAATACTTGAGCAACAACGAATACTTTTAGAAGCTGTTTTATACTCCTTAAAGCTCTGTGATTTTTAAACCACTCTCTTTTCATTTTCCTTTGAGAGTCCTCCCTTCCTGCCTGTATGTATATGTGTGTATGTGTAATTGCCTCCCCTGCTGCCTTGAATCCTGACTTTTTATAGCCACGATTAAAGTGTAATGACTCTACTTAATGGTAGTCAGATCGCACTCAGATTTCGATTCGGAGAGCTCTCAAAGTTTCACATTCAATACAATTCTTTTATTGGCACTGTGACGAAATAAATTGCACCGATAAAATGTGTAAATACAAATTAATCTATTACATTTCGTCGATTTTATCAGCAATTTATATCACTTCTTATTTTTATAGATTATATAAAAACCGTTACATACTTTTTTTTGACCCAGCTCTCAGGTATCAAGCATCTTGTTTTAAGCTAAGAATCCAAGTAGAATTGAAATGAACAAAACCCAAAGGGAGAAGGGAATCAAAATCAAATACTAAAAACAATAATTAGAGAGAATTCAATTCATCTAAAAATAGTCGAATAAAGTGTGATAGTCATATTAATGAAATATTAATAAAAAAAAAGAAAAATGGAAAAACACATTTTTTTAAATCGTTTTGAATAAGGGATAAACCCACCGTTGCAATTAATTAAAGCTAATTAATTCTTTTTTCATTTTTATTTAGTTTTAATATTATAGGATACAAAAGATTTTTTTTTTTACTATTTAATGAATTAATTCCATTCCATTCCGAAGTAAACACTGGCTTTCGATTCCTGGTGAGGTCACAATACATATGTGTGATAAACTCAAACCTGGAGTATTTTTGTGACGTGTTTCGTAACATTAACTGGGTCCCACGACCTGTTGTAGCTTAACAAAAATATTTGCCACTTTACTACACTAAAATTAAAATCCATTTTTTTAAATGATTGACACGGGTTATACATTTTTTTAAATTAGAAAGATATAGGTACATTTTTAGTTGATTGGAAGGGGAATATATTGACTTCACCCACCCACACCCTTTCTTTCTTACCTCATCCCCACCACAGTTGACGTTCTGTCTCATTCTTCCTTAATGCTTTCTTCATTGTTTGTGATTCTATTTTTGTCTAGTTAATACTTAACCCTGATGATGGCTTAGCTGCGAGTCGAAACTAGTTGGTTAAAACTCAATAAAGTGGTGTTAAACAAAGAATTATTTTATTTAAAGATATTATGTCTCACCACAATGTGTTTGCTTCGTGTGAAAATTTAAAAGATATTAATAAAAATGTTATTATCAATTGTAACTTATCTATAGTTCTGTTAACCTTTTATGTCTTTCATTGATAACATTTATGTCTCTCTGAAAGATGACATTGCTTTAGGCTGTCAACTCTCTCAGGAATTTGTCTGGCAGGTTTTCGGATGCTATTTGGAATAGTTATGACGGAGAGGGGAAGCCGAGATAGGGAATACAAAGCTTATCTACTGTTGTAACTTTCCGAAAATTTAAATCCTTTCATAATTAAAGAACCGTTTTTGAAATCGGTTTCAATATCAATTTCTTATGATCCCCAGGAAACTTTTCATTTTGTTTCCTTGGCTCACGGAAAACTTTGATTCTGAGTGAAACTTAAAAAGTTTTTTTGTGTGAAAGAATTTAATAGCTTGTTTCTAGAAATGTTGTCCAGAAACTTCGAGAATATGCTACGCATTTCTAGAAAATTTACCATGATTCATTACCTATTATAACTATTGGTATGAATTATCTGCAGTAATTTATTTAGCATTTATACATAATATATCCGGCGTTCTTCTGCATATAAAAAAAAATTCAACACTCACCTATACCCCTTTGCTTTCCTTCCGTTCTTTTATAATTTTTTTCAAATATTTTTCCACCTCCGTTTCCTTTTTCTCTGACAAAAAATCTCTTGCCGGTGTCCTCAGTTTTAGTATATTGAATTCACAATAAAGATAGGAATATTTTTAAAAAAATCCGGGTTTCTTAAGTAAAATAATTATTTTACCTACCTACCTTTAATAAAATTAGAATTGAGTCCACCGTATTTATTAGTGTCATTTTGTATATTAGAGCAAATTGAGACGATATAATTTATTTTAAATAAATAAATAAATAAATATAGCTTTATTTCAGAATGTGGGGAGGTTCGTGCAATCCCACACATTCCATATAAAAGAAAATACACACATTAAAAATATTATATAAAACAAAAGAGAAATAGTAAAATCATATAACATAGAAGAGAAGTATTAAAAGTAATCAAAAGAAATATATGGTAAAATATCGGCTTTAGCAAGCGATGGCGAGTCAATTATGCGGGGCCAGTATCTTTCTCCAGTGTGCATCGATGCTGGATGCTGGAGTAAGACGGGCTTCCAGGATAAGGATATTTCCGGAGCTGTATATCCTTTCCCTCATCCCTGCCACCCTGGATCTTAAGAGGGCTGCAAAGTTGGGAACACGCCCCTCAGTGAACATACCGGAAGCGCTGCAATATCTGGGAAGGCCAAACATCATACGAAAGGCGTTGTTATATTGTATGCGAAGTCTTTCTATGCTGCTCTTTTTATAATTTGTCCAGAGTTCACATGTATATAACGTCGCACAGAAGGCAAGGAAGAGCGTTCTTTTTACAGCGGTGCTACAAAGACGAAACCTTCTACACAGCATATTCGCTTTCTTACTTTACATTACGCTTTAAATACTATTTACTGTAAATATGCACTTTACGTTTTTAACAATATATATGTAGGTACATGTTTACTTCCTATTCTGGTTTTTAATTAATTTAATAAAATGTATTTTTGATTTAGACACCTTGCAGTTGAGTTTCATTTTCTTTTAATATTTATTGTTGAACTAAATTAGTTTCAAATTAATACAAATATAACACTTCATATATTATATGGTATAGAACCCCCTTTTAATGAATTATCAAATTATCAACATACATATTTTGTAGCCAATAGTCCCCTAATCAGGATACAAGTATACTAAAAATTAATATTGGAAGTGTATACATTAACAAAAACAAAAATAAATATATGGGAGCGGAATAACGAATGTGAAAATAAATTTGAATGAAAAAAATATAAATAATGTTGCCACAAAGTTATTTTGCCGTTATTGAATAAATTATTTTCATTTAATAAATCTTTTTTTACTACGATATATCACATTTACTAAGCACGTGAAAGCTGCTACTCTACTATTATTTATTTAACATTAAATATAAAAAAAAATTAAATTAAAACCAAAACAGTATGTTTATAATTTATTTTTATTACGGTAAATTCGCAAGTTTCGCGTTAGCGTGTTTAATAAAAGTCAATAGACTCTGAACTACACGACAAATTATATCATAAAACATGTATGACGTACATAATTGGTTTTGAATAAAATTATACAGATTGTACCGAATTGCTTTGTACCACAATTATATTAGGCGTAACTTTTACATTGGACTAAATATCTGAGCAAGATTGGCCCCAATAAATTATAATAATAAATCCTCTTATACGGGGTGGCCACGTTACCTAATGTTTGTTCACACTTTCTAGGTCACGAGGAGCGTTGTACCAGTTCTACCCTTCCGAGAGGTCACAATTATTTAATGAGAGCTTCCATCCCCGGAGTAATTATGACTTGTAAACATTGTAACAGCTCCTGAGTAGTCGGGCAGGGGCTCCCAACCCAGGGGTGGCTCCACTAATCTCACTCTCCGCTGTGGTGACCAGAGCCATTCTCTCGAGAATTATTTTGTCAGCAAATAATTCTACGTTTTTGGTTCTACCGTGGAGTGGTTGTCTACTGAGGATCAATCAAGCTGCGGTCGGCCAGCCTCAATAATGAAACATTTAGAATCTACAATTGCAACACAGGCAATTGAAATAAATAAAAGAAATAATAATATAATGAACAACAGAGACGATAGCATTCGACTTCCGACCGCATGGAGTAACATTCTTAATAATAATAATCAAATTTCTAATACAAATAATATTAATAATAATAAACCAGAAATCACTATGAAAACACCGAAGCAATTAGAAAATCCAACCTTCTCAACTTTGTATAATGACGATAATAAAGTAAATATACGGATTACTAGAAGCCGAACAAAACACATTACCGGCGTCGCTGGAGAAACCCACTCCTCCACAAACACCTGACGCAGAATTTTTCAAACTTTCACTTGACGGTGAGCTCCGGACCCAAACGGTTGTACGGTTTTTGGAGAAGCAGCTCATCGACAAGGCGCCCTGAAGATGAAAAGTGAGATCTGTTCGAAACGTCGGCAGACGACTGGTCCTGACGACCAGAATTTGACGCGGGTTACCCCCAAAGTAGTTAGAACTAACATATATATGTATATATATATGTTATAATGAAGGTTTTCACGGGTGTTAGAAATGTTAGTATTAATTTCTTTGGGGGTAACCCGCGTCAAAATCTGACCATTCATCAACCGACGTTTCGCCTGAATCACAACAGGCATCTTCAGGTTGTCTTATTAATAAATTTCCGTCACAAGCAGCAGTGCAAGCACGTTCGTACGTATCGGAAGCTTATTACCAAGTGAGGTCTGGTAAGTCAAAGTCTAAATTTGGGTACTGTGGTCATTATTGGCCTTAATGATTCTTGACCAATAAAGTATCCCGACGAAGGGACCATTGGCCCCGAAACATGTTGATATTTTCAACAAATATTATATTATAAAACATTTTAATTTAGTTTTAAAAACTTAAACCTACTGTGTTCCATTGTATGACTATTTTTGCAGATATCACTTTTAAATATGAAAAACTTAGATATATTATTTAATGGACATAATTTATATGAAATGGAAAAATATTTAATGAGTTCACTGACATTCATGTTGAAAAAACATGGTGCTGTCGATTAAATTGTTTTGTCTAGATATGCCTTCTATTAGGCAATATGATTCAGTTAACATAACCGTAGGGCGAAAAATTATTGAAATGAAAACATTGAAATAATTCAAAAATGCTTAATAAAATTTCCTGTTAAACTTGGACAGCCCAGATCTCCTATATAAGTAATGTACAAATAGCGTTACGCGTCATTAAATTGCTAACCTTACTTACCAGACGTTGAAAAGTACGTAATGTTTAATACTTGCTATGAAAACGTGAATAAATTTGTTACAACACGTTTTATGGGAAATAAAACGCGTCGTGTGCGTCTGGATCGTCTAAAGTAACCCAACTCAATCTGAATATTATTAGAAGCAACGCTTTAATGCGACAGATCTACTTCAAGATATAAAAGAATTCACTGCGTTTACTATGTACGCGCGTTAGAAGTTACACATCTTCGGCATAAATAAAAAACACATATTAAAACAATATAATCAAAAACTATAGGTACACATGTAAAAATACACATTATGACGACCGTAGCAACGTTCTCTGAGGTTTTGCTATCATCGGTATCGTTTCTATTACTTAAAAGCTGATTACAGGAAACACATAGTAATTACAGGGTTTTAACAACTGATCGAGCTGATGACATTCTGTCAAACACAATTAAAAGCGGTCAAACATCAACAATAACATGAAATGCGAAAAACAAAAATCTTTGGAAACGAGAAGCCTCTTTTTGTCATTTCTATTCCAGCTGAAATCAAAACCGTTCTAATTTTCATTTCAAAAACCAATCATTTCTCAGCTTTTGGATGGAGCAGCTTCATGATTGGGAATCGATTCAAGATGGTCGACAATAAATTATTTATGTTACTGGTACACTAATTTCAAGTGAATAAATTTTTGACAGTTATGCAACAATCATAAACAATACATGAAATATACACACTCCTCTCTTTGACAGCCAATGGTGTGAAAACGACGCGCTAGCATATCCTTATTTTATAAAATAACTAACTCTTGGTCTCGCATTTCCACTATATTCTGCGTGCGTAACCGCCGTTACAATAAAAAATCCAAATACGCCAAAATATGTATACTTTCAAAACTATAGGTATTACAGATCTAGTAAAAATTTTTGGGATTTTACAGCATCCTTTTCATCTTCGTTATTTCCTCGTAGCGAAGGATCACGACTCACGCGAAATATCTTCCCGGTTACATCGAAAATCTTCTCCATCTTAGACAGCATTCCACAAATATGTCAGGTAAAGCCGTGACACTTTTTGTCGGTCGTCCATCGGGGCCCCTTCCTGTCTGATTCTCAATCATAGAAGCCACCACAAGCCTTCGCCGTTCGCATTTATTGATTTTATAGGCAAATTATACTGTTAGGGCGTCATCTAGCGGATGGCGCCCAAATAATTTTTGATGTTAGTTTGTAATTTGTGCATGGATCTGAGGATGATTTCTATCGGATAAGGTCCTCATAGTTATGAATAATCTATGCAACCGTAGGAGGGGGCTACCTGTCGCCTTTTGAGTTTCGTGTGTGATTCAAAATCAATAAATGCAAGGAAGCATCATTCGTGTTAATTTAGTGATTTGATTGTTTTGTTTTGCATGGACGATTAGCATCAGGATAATAATCATCGTGCATCGGTTGTGACAGACAGGTCAGGTGATCGTTATGGTTAGGGTTGCCACCCGTACTTTATTATAAAGTATTGTACGTTATTTCGGGTAATTATACTCTATACTTTATGAGAACAATAAAGTACGCGAAAATACTTTATTTTACATGAATTGATTTCTCTGGGATTCATTTTACTTATAACATACAAAAAAAGTTGACTGTAGAAATTTTTGATGATGTTATCGATTGTTGCCGAATAGGTTCGATAATTGACAATATACCCTGTGGCGGTCGCCACATAAACGCTCGATTTTCAATGCAACCTAACCTCAAATGTCAACATAGTCAATGTCATTGTAAAAAAAATTGTTTGTTTTGTGTAAGGCGGATTGAGTGCAGTTAAAATACGAGTATATTTTTTTTCTGTGATGAATAGCAAATGTCGAGACAAAAGAAACAAAGCGTCTCTGAATCTGATAGAAATGAATGACTTATTTACTTTTACCTAAATAATATAGACTGCAAACATGCTGTACAGTTGTTTAGTAGTGATAATTATTTGTTAAAAGTTGCTAGAAGTAATGAAAAATATGTTTTTAAGCAAAATTACAAAGTAAAATAAATCGTACTTTATTTTGACACAATGTACCTTTTTTCTACCTTTAATAACCAATGTACTTTATTTGCACTAAAAAAAGGTGGCAACCCTAGTTATGGCCTTAAGAACCAAGGATTAAATAGATATACCTATTGTTGCATATAACTTTCCATGGTATTTATAATATTCTCTGCCATCTTCTGAATTTATTGTCTAGGCCTCCGATACAATATATGATAATGAATGATATGGAGAAGACCAAGGATTTGGAATGATGTGTGTACAAAATCGAAACCATTTTGAAGACATGCATTTTATAATAAAATTATGGACCATTAAATTATTTAATTGATTTTATATTTAGGTTTTATACGATATACAGGATGCAAAAATACCGATAATAATAAGCTAAAACTTGTCGTAATGTTATGTGACATAATTTATTATTAAATTTTAGGATCAATATCACAAATTCTACCTGTACGATGATAAACATAAAGTTCCATCTTTAATTTAGAGTGTAGATATCTACATGTCATAATATATCTTGTAGAATTCCGTAGGACCAGGTTACTAACACAAAAAGCGCCTAAATTATTGAAGTACACGGTGCGTCGGTGCGGAATGCGTATCGGAAAACCATCGATGACAGCTAATCGTTTTCCCGCCGACCGAAAAATGTGTTGTCGCTTCCATTTTATGCGCGCTTCGACTTGAACGTCGGTAAAACAGGCGGCTACCGAGTCGACCGTAATGGCATCTCGAGGTTAGGGATATTTTCCGAGCGATTTTCCCGCGGGAATACTAAAACTGTGATCGATTCAGAAAATGAAGTCGTTTTGCTTTTTGGTGTTCCACTGTTTTACTGTTCGAAACAATAAATTTGTCGTCACCCACTCCGAGTAGCGTTCAATGTAAAAGTAAATTTTATTTAAGGGGCACTAAACATCAATAAAGGAATAGATACGTAGTACCTACATAGATTTCACGTTGTTTTCGTATTTAGAAAATAAATTTATGACCCGGTGAATAACGGATAGCACTTCTGTACAGTAACATTATATTACAAGATGTTGGAACAGATTGTAATCGAATTCTATTCAAATTATTCTCTCATTTACATGCTTTTGAACAAGCTTGCAAAAAATTTTGTATTAATGTTTAATATTATTAGCGTGCGATGGTTAAGAATAATAAAGGAAATCTACTTAATCGACAGAGGACAGTTGCAGAGCCGAATACTGAGGGCCGTGTAATGCATAAGGTGGATGTGGGGCTCCGATAGCAGCGGTCGAAACTTGTGTTAGTGCGAAATACTCTCAACTATTTCGTATTGTAATATTTTGCTAAAACCATTATTATTGAATGATACTATTAATAATATACCAGCATTCAATTGTATGTGATCTTTTACTTTGACTTTCATAATTGACTTTTATAGGGTAACTGAACACATATTACTAATATGGTAATAGGTAAACTATCATTCTGTAGGCCATTAGCTTGCCACAAATTAGATGACCTTAAACTAGTAAAATTAGTGTACAACGTGTTGAGTTACATTATTAGCTAAAATAAACATCACAAGTGATTAGTATCACTTTTTACGAAAGTAATTAGTTGTGAAATTAGTTTTAAGCAGCAACCTTTCTAATCGCCACGTCATAAAAATGTTAAATGCCAACATTAAAATATCATTAACATTAAAAATTATTCACATATTAAGTCTTTTGCTGAGTTGAATTTAACACCGCTTTACGTACGTTAACTTTCACCTTTTAAAGGTCAGTAACTTCTCTAGTCAGAGTCTGGAAACTGCTGGTATTTCGGGAGAAACATACAGGACCCTGGGGGGCCGTAAAACGCTCATCCAGGATCGATTTTGCTATCTTCATGGCCGCGGAACCCGTGCATCGGGAAAGTATTATTACAAGTATTAAAAACCAACATAAAGTTGATATTTTAAACGAATGTAACACAATTTTTTACTGTCGTGCATACAGGTGTTAAAATGGAAAACAAAAGCATAAATTAATAAATGAAAGAAAATGGTCTCTTTTTCAACTTTGTTCTTAATTTACTAGCATAAAACAACTGTTAATGTTTATAATTGGTTCATGCAATGTTCACTGTGTTCTTACTTTACAATGATTGAGACTGTTAAGATTCCTTAATAAATAAATAAATAAACAAAGTAGTGAAAATAAATTGTGTGAAATGTTATCCTACGCAGCATTTTTAGCAACTGTTAATTTTTAAAATATTTTTTTTGAATGATTAAACTGTAGTACTGGATTTTGTCCCAGGGACATCATTAATCAAGATATATTATAGATGTCTCATAGACACGAAATAATAAATAAAGAGGCGAAATTTCTGGACATAATCTAGAATTGTGTTCTGAAAAATTCGGACCAACATAAATATTCTGAATGAGAAAACTTCGAAAAGAAAAAAAAATTGCTAAGCCCTAGTATATATATATATTTATAGCATCTCTTTCATGGTCTGCGGAGAGGCGGCTGTAGCCACATGCGTTAATCTGCCGGTTCGGGTTTGGGGACATAATAATTTCGTTGTCTGTTCGTCTGTCTGTCTGTCTCCGTAACTTTGTGTAACGTCCGTAATTTCGTTCGAAATCATGGCCAAAAAAACGGCCTGAAAGATGGGGTTTGAACCCCGGGCTACCAAACCCGAAACGACCGATTAAAGCATGCGGCTACGGCCGCCTTTCCGTAGACCGCCAAAAATATGCTATAAATATATAATAGGGCTTAGCAAAGACGCGAACCTATGTTCCGTCATTTTTGATGGGTTACAGCTATTAATTTAATATATGTACAAAGGTGATGTATTAAAGTATACCAATGTATTATTTTATATTTTAAATACCTACACGCGATTAACAGATGTAAGTACCTACTCCCATAAACTCGAGATGTTTATGGTGAGCGTAATAGAATATTTAAAGTGTAATAAGTTTTTACTTTCATCGTACTTCAAAATAAATTTATAATAATGTATAAAGAAATAAAATCAGCGTTGATTTGTTTTAAAGAAAATTCCAGGTGTCGGCCACACCGTATATTTTTTAGTTCCTCCAGCCATTTCACAAATGCCTATCTTGTTGCGATCGGGAGGGAAAAGACGCAAGTCTAACAAATCGGATTTATTTATGACTGTTTCGACTTTCAATAAAAGTCAAACACTTTCAGCGGGAATGTGTTTAGTGGAAAAGATAAAGAAATGATGGCGGCGCTGGCTCGCGGTCGTGCGGGGCTGCTCGGAATACGAATCCCACCGGGAGGCGAGTCCAATATTTCTTCTTCCTTCCTTTACGTATCTGTTTACTGAAACAGACAACAAACTGGATATTATATTTAAATCTATTGTTATTGTTTCGTATTATATCGGTAACCTGGGAGTGACTTTTATCCATATCGTAATATCAAGTTTGTGTCGACACGGTAAACAATAATTTGTTTATTGTTATTTTATTTCTTACGTTGTGTTGTGTTTGTTTGTTTACATTACATTTATGAAGTAACTAGCTTTAATCCGTCATCATTAATGGTAATTAATTTAATTTCTCATGTAAGTGCGAAGCGGGTTAAAATATTTCATACCCGTCTAACTGTGATTGTTCTGAGCCGCGCCAGTATAAAGCTGAATTAAGAACATAATAACATGATAATAACATGGTAATTTAAGCTGTGAACTATTTCTCAACAATTAATATTTAACTATAACTTATATTATATAAAATTAATTATAACTCTTTAAATTTGAAGTTCAAGATTGGTTGATATTAAAATGTCAATTAAATTTCTTGTGTCAAAATATATTTTACAAACATTTTTAATGAAGTTATTTAAAATATTTGTGTGGAAATATAACTTCAGAGTCTCTAAAAATGTGCTAAGATTTTTTTACAGCTCAGAAAGCTAGAAATTTTTTCCAGGTTCTATAGATTATTAAAAAATATCTAATTTTTATAAACATGTTTCTAATATTCTATTTTATTCTTAATTTCTATTTTCTTTTTTTACGCTCCAACAGGCCAAGAGGCCCAATTGCACATCACAAAACACTTTGTGACTTCACCGGGAATCGAACCCGGAACCCTCGGAGTGAGAAGCCAGTATCATGCCCACTCTTTTACGAGGGCCGTTATAATATCCTGCACTGAATTACAAAGAATAAAAAAACATTAATTACAATTTGCAAGTGTATTTTGATTCCAAAAGTGTGCTTTATTGACTCATTTGTTTTAGTCATTTTCACTTCACTTAATGGTAGAATTCAGTATTTCATAAAAAAATTATATTTATTTTCGTGATAATATCATTTTGTATGAAAATATATATTATACATATTTTTAAACAAACAAGGGATTAATTTTCGATCATAATTCATAAGGGAATTAAAATCTTAATTAATCATAATTAACTGTAATTTCTTTCTTGGATAAAATAAACCATGTGTATAAGAAAATACAAAGTTTATACTTTTGCTATGAGTGTTATGGTTTCCAAATAGCAATCCCGTAATTTGATGTCTATTTTAGAATAATTATTCTTAGTTGCTACGGAATTATCAGTACTATATAAGTATACCACGCCATTCTCCCTCATAGCGAATGGGGCGCCATATGCCTTCTGTTCTGATGCACAATACTCGTCTGGTCCATATTCATACACTTTTGCAAGCTCCACGATTGTTGAGGCTCCTAATAGGATCATCTTCCAGTATCTGGTTAGCCTGATCATCCCAAGACTTCCACGGTCACCCTCTCTTTCTAACGCCGTCAACATTGGTGTCATATATTATCATTATTTTCTCATTCATTCGCACAACATGCCTAAATCAACTAAGCGATACTTTTTTCTCTTCCGCATTATCAGCTTTATATTCTTTCCTAAATTGTTTATTCTTCGCTCTATTATAAATGGATTTTCACTGCATTTAGTCTTCTTTCCTTACTCTTCTGCCAGCTCCAGACTACATTACCATACATCAGTGCTGGTACCAGTATTTTATTGTGTACCGCTGTTCTTACTTTGGTTGACATTTTTCTATTGAAATTAATGCATTCAAGCACCGTTCACCTTATTTCCTGCAAAAACATCGATATATTTCTCAGCCTACCTACGCTTTTCCATCGAACATATTTTCCAAATACCCAAAACCTTGAAAAAAATGATATTTTTAACGTTTTTATCATTTTATTCGACTTGTATTAAAGCGAATGAATTTCACATAATCGATATAAGTTACTGTAATGATATTTCAATATTTTGCACAAAATAAGTCAGAAATGTTGAAAAAAGATGCAAACTTTTATTTTGCATGCCTCCATAACTATTAACATTTCGGCTCATTATCAAGACAGGAATCCACCTGTAAAGCTTTTGCTACTAGCTTTTAGACACCCTGTATAATATTGTAAAAGCCCACGAGCGCGTTGATAATAATAAATAAATACATAATCGATTCAACGCATGCTAAATTATCAATACAAATACAACGCGCCACCAAATGAACATCGATAAAAAATATCTCTGAATTTGAGTAGATCTATTTGCAGTAGAATTATACACAATTCAATTTTAATGTAAATAAGGGAGATTTACATAAGTACGTTTCCATTAGAACTCTTTCAACATGTGTACAGAAGTCCTTTACAAAAGCGTATACGAGTACATTGAAAAGTTTTGGATGCGGTCGCCTGGATGCTAGGCGTTATTTACCACGCGGCGCTTTAGCTGGAAATTTCTGTCGACTGAAAGTCTAGATTGGAAACCCGGAAGCTTTCGTATAAAGCTATACTCCAAATAGGGATGTCAATGCCTGTATACAGAAAGCTAAAAAATATATTTTTTATTTACGATATTTATAAAAAATATTGTAAAAAGGATGACTTCATGAGTATTTACCGCAAATAATTTCCAACACTAACTTATTATGTTACTAACCAGCACCCGTCAAAAATGATTTACATTTACATGTTTGAATTTCAGTCTTCCATTGGCTGGCATTTTTAATAAGCAAGCGATGTATAAATCAAAATACCTGCTTAATTCCCTTATATAAAGCCTTATATATTAATTTTTTATATAAAATACGATGCATTTTTTTTCTTTAATGGCAATATTTTTGGTTTATGTGCAAGTTGTCTTGAAAAAGAAACATTGATTGTTACAGAATTATATATATTTCGGCTGCGAGTTAAGGCTATGAGTACAGCACCATTTAGCGTCTTGGTAGCGTTATGGATGGGCATTTTTACATAAAAAGTTATGTAACAATGTCCGCCACTAACATAAGTCTATACATATAATGCTGGCTTCTGGAGGTGCTGAGTTCACTAAGTATTTGGCAGTGGCGTGCGTTAGGCATGGGTTATATTTATATAGCGTGTATCTTCGAAAGTATTCTAACGTAAGTAAAAAGAAAGGCGCGGTTCTGACTAAAAATAATAAAGTATCTTATTTTTATTGAGATCTGCGCATACGTCACATACAGAAATGTGACTTACTTTTTCCACATGTGCTCACACATTCCAAAGGCCGATTTGTTTTGCGATTATTTTCCAATAGAATGGCATTATTCATATCGATTATTACTTTTATTTCACAAGAGTTCATTAATTACGATTCATAATGCTTTTAAATTCAACCTGCTTTTATTCTTATGAACAAGTTTATGGATGAAAGGTACCATTGGCCCCGAAACATGCTGATATTCAACATAATTAGTGGTTTAATACAAAGTATGTTCTTGTCAATTATATTAATATTGATATATTTTTGCATACTTCGATAAAGGATTATCTTAGTGAGGGGACACACATCAGTAACACCAAAAACAAAATTTGAATAAATAAATATTTCTTTTTTATAATATTAAAATAAGTAATTTACAAAAAATGACAATGTTTATCTGTGTACACAGAAGGTAAAAAAAATAATTTATATAAAATATAATAATGATAATGCTGCATACGAAATAACTGCCATGTTAATTAATGATTAATGAGTTTAATAGACAAACGGAAACATCAAGACTAGTAAAACAAAGTTTGTAGAGACATGAAAAATTGAATAATGCAATATATAATATTATACAATTCATAACGAATTATATTATTCGAAAAAATATTTGGTTTAGTTAAAATATATGTTATGGGATACGAACCGACAACTGGTAATGATTTTAATGTCTATGCTGAATTAACAACCATTTAAGTTTACGAAATATTTAAGACCTGTACTTTCGTATACTATTTTTTTTATTTTTTTGAAATCATTCTATCGGTTTCCCACTTAGTCTAGACCTGTTCTAAAAAAACTATTGATTTTAATGTATTTTCTTTTTTTAAAGTAATATAAACAGTATAAAAACATAAGACAAATAAATTTGAAGCAAGATGTATATGATATTGTAAAATAGAAAAAAGTAACCCATGAAAACCATGTTTTTATTATACTCCCTTTCTTTGTAAAATATAACAACAATTAAAGTCGAATTAAAACATATAACATAACACTTAACTTACAGTAATTTAATATATTTCTAAAATGTCAGACGTTTTGAGTTTTGATAAGACACTTCATGCTTTGAAGATTAAATTCTAAAAACATTTGTCAGTCAATTTAGATTTTCGACATTCGTAGTGAAGTACCTATTATGTATACCGACGGAGTAATTCATATTTAGAAAATATTCCGCGACGTTATCGGGCCGCCGTTGCTAATCAAACTTTTCTATTGATTCCAATTTGAAAAAACCAATAAAATTTCTAAAATTCCGAAATTATACTATAATTATAATTTTTTTTAATTAAAATTTGATAGATCTTCTTGATCATCGCCACGAGTCTACTTGCCAAGTTTCAGCTCGATTGGATCACGGGAAAAGGGTCAAAAATCGATCCAAAGTTTTTTTTGACGGCAAGCCGGTAAGCAAGCAGACGCCACGAGTTAATATAAAGGGAGTAAAAATATACTGTATTTACAAAAATAAATCAAAATAAAAGGAATCATTCGCTTTTAAGCTACTCTGATATTATAAGCACTGAATTACATTATGTAATTAATCCATAATTCTATTTTCAAATATCTAGCTATTTACTTTACATAATGCGATTTAAAGTTTTGAGTCATACGCAGTAGGTGGCGCATAGGTAAATCTAAATCTTCGGTACAACTTAATTATTAATTTCTTAATAAAAACGCAGAATTTTGTTCCAAAGTTACTCTAATTTAATTTTTTTCATTAAAAAATCATGATAATTTAACATAATGAATACCAATCGAATGGACCTTGTACTAAAACAAAATAAAAAGTAACGAGAGATTAACGAACTCAGCATAATATATATTTTTAATATTTGTGTTTAGGTATTCACCTCGATGAAATCACTCGGTTATGGCCCTGCCTGGGTGCGGCTCTGGCAGCGGCAGTGGCGCTCCCCCGAACGCGGTGAAGGGATGTCCCACCCAAGTATTGGTGAACTAAGTCTCTCCGGTTGTTTTTCAGCCGAAGAGCTTTAAGACGTGGGAAAGAGGAAATTGGAAAAGTTGTCTTAAATCCCAGTTCAAAGTAATTAAGTAACCAATCTAGAATATTTTATAGGCGCTTGTTAAATATGTATCGCTACATATTAGCACTAATTTATTTTCTTCGTTAACAACTTGAAACAACTGCGAAAATGTGGACTAGAGCGAAGTAAGAGGTTACTTAATATTATTCGTATACTTACTTAATACTTAATAATAAGACGTTCATTATTTTATGGTAAATAATTTATTAGATATTTAATTTTCTAGAAAAATATATTGTATTAACCATTTAAAAAGCCTCACTGGAAATGTAACGGCTGTATTTAATAGATTATTTAATAATTAAATACGTTCGGAGATGAACTAAATTAATTCATTAGGAGAGGTGAATGAGCACAGCGGAAGAATGTTCCACCTCACATATGGATGTGCACTGGGACAAATAAAAATCCGAAAATCTAAGCATCATCATCACATTAAACTGCAGTTAAAGTGTAATTAAATCCCCTAGAATTAGTATTAAATGTATTTTCTAATACTGATATATTTTTAAAAATTATTTTCTAAACCGAGTATCTTTAAGTAAATACGTCTTCTTATAATAAAGTGCGATTTATTTACACTGTTAATATGAACATACTTTGTTTTCATCACTAATTTATTGAAAATTCCAACATGTTTCAGGGTCAATAGTTCATTAGGATACAACGTAGACTAAAGATAAAAAATCTAAATTCGACGTATAGACAATAACAAAATAAAAATAAATATATGGAAGATGAATAAATAATTAAGTACTAACATTAAAACAAATCTAAAAGGCCATTGATCAAGGGATCATTGGCTCCGAAACGTGTTGGTGTTTTCAACAAATAGTGGTGAAAAGTATAATTCTTAGTATATTCTTATTAATTTTTTTAATAATGTCACCACTAAGTTATTTTGCTGTGTTATTATTTTGGTGTGTTTGAGTTGTCATCTCTTTCTGCTCTCTCTCCCCCCACTCTCACCCACAGCCACTCTCAAGCTGATCTCTGAATATAACACTGCAACCTGCACACTCGTACCTGGTGCTGATATTTATCTATTGGGTTTATCTAAATCTCTTAAATTTATCTCATCATGTATCATCGTTTTTGCACGTCACATAAATATTGGTATTTTCGCAGGGTGTTGTGTGTGTGTGTAGTGTATGTGTTCTGGGAGAAGAAAATGTTCACCCGTCCAAAGATATCTCCTTGTGTTCGCACGTTACGTGTATTGTGTGAGTGTGCGTGTAATGCATGAGATGTTTTAGGATAAGCAGATGGTAGAGGATGTAAATTATACTCACGATTAAGTGTGATAATTAATTGACACGAATTTACAGAGGTGGCGTTAAGTACAAAAATATTGCTCACTATGGTTACGGCGGTCGGCGAAAGAGTCTTGTACCTCGGCCGTCGGCACCTGGTTAGCCGCTTCTTGATCCTGACTGATGGAATTCGCTCGATGCGTGCGACTAGAGATACGACAGGTCTGAACCGCACAGTCAGATACATAAAAAAATTAATTGAAAAAAAATATGACGAATTATTTATTTCTAAAAATATTTTTTTGCATTTAATTATTTGACCATATTTTAGGACTTTTCAACATTACAAATTGTATGTGTAATTTTTTTCTTTTGCATTTTCAAGTTTAAATTCGCATGAATTTGAAAACTTATCCTTACATTAGTTTAAGTTTGTTCGAAAGGAAACCAAGTTCGCGCTATGCTGGTATGACCGCATTTGTTACTACAGCAGACACGTTATATTCGTGACACTCGAGATATTAGTCATACTGCAGAGCAATATTTAATTTGGGGACACACAATACTGATAATTTATATATTGCGAAACATGCAAATAAAAGCGAGGTCAATCACGCAACTTTGGCTTGTTTAAATTTTAACCCTTGCATACCGTGATAATACCCGGAGGTGATGTTGCCGTAAGATCATATTAAAAGTGAAAAATGCTTAGGTATTTACTTTATTTGGAGATGATATACGCAACAGTAAAATATGCAGAAAATGACAAATTAAATTTACTCTTTACAATTTATCCGTCATTCACTTATACGCGACAGTAAATTATAACGATATGTCGAAAAAATTTGCAATACTGTAAAATAAATTATAACTTGATAAAAAATAAATTTAAACACGGTAAAGATAAATTTTAATTACAAAATATACTCTTCAGCTACAAAAGCGCAGTGACAGCCTTTTTGAGGGATGACGATCTCAAAAAAATATTTTTATAATTATATTTAAATATTTTGTAATTAGATCATTATATTCTCACAATTTAATTCGTGCATCACGTCAAATCTATGACGACCTTCCTTTTTAAACTATCTCCATATAATTAATGAGAGAGACATAATTATATTCGTAAATTTCTTATTCTTTTCGCCGTGAAATTAACGTGTGATCGCTATTTATCTTAATAAAAATCGCATTTTCGTGAGACTCGATTACTTGATCTTCGTAATTATCATAAATCATTTTTCAACGTAAATATTAAGAAGTAGCGAAAAAATGTGTCATATTGCACATTTTTATGGAAATATTATAGGTTTTTGGCAGGTTGGTGTATAGGTGTTTGGAGGGATGATGCCCGCCCGTCCAAAGGCATATTTTTTTGTTGGCACGTGACGTGTATTGTGTGAATGGGGCGTGATGTGTGTGAGCTGATTCAGCAGAGGCAGAATGAGTAGAGGGATACAGGGCGTAAATTATAGGTATTCACGTTTAACTGTTATATTTTATTAGCAACAATTTACATACGTAGCGTCGAGTACTAAAATATTACGTGCGAGAGCTAAGGCAGTCGGTGGCAGAGTGGTCGTACTACTACACCCTAAAGTGGAAAAAATTATTTTGTAGACAGCAGGGAGCGGATTTCAGGATGGTTTTCTTCTTCTTCTCAATGCTTCAATTTCACAAGGAAACACTTGTAAAAGTTTGAACTATTTATTGAAAATAATACAGTAACAAACACGTGTGAGATGTAATACGACTAAAATTAGATTGACGGGGCTGAAACGTCTGATATGCCCTTATATAGATTAGGAGAGTGAACCCTTATACTGATACAAAACGTACGCCAGTATAGATATGTTCTTCGGGTGCAGGGCGCGTGCACTTTGCAACCCCGCGGGATGATAATACCTTTTCAAATGCTGGAACATAGCAGTACCTATTGGTGATTGGGACCTGGCGAGTCGTTTCAAGCCCCTGATTGGTGGTTATCGCTCGACAGACGCGGCTAGAATCGCGACGGCTCTGGACCACAGGTTTAATTGATTCGGTAAACGTATGTTGCTGCGTGCCAAGAGAAAAGTTAAAAATATATATTATTTAATATGCGAAATATTGTCGATTTAAACGGACACCTATTTAATTTTTGCGTTCAAGGTTCTATTAACGGTTAAGGTTACCAATCAATACCTTGATGCTAAAAGTCAGGCCGTCCCAAGAATTAATATATTCCAATAAGTTTTCAATGTCATGGCCGTTCGGAAGCTTCTGTATTTTGGAGTTGTTATGGCGTATACTTTGGCGTCGTTTGCTGACGTGTCGGAACCCGTTGCATGACTAATTTCGCTAATGCTCGGTCGTTCGAGGCCTGCCAAACATGCCAGGCGCAATGCCCGAAAAATTATAATGCGGAATAAATTAAACAATTTGACTTCTATGTGACACTTCGCGTTATTAATTGTTTGCGGAGATACTGGGGGAAAGACTTGCGAAGAGAAAATACATTTATTACATATTTGTGATTATTATTTTCATATGTTTGAAATAAATGTATCAAAAAATATATATACCAACGCACTTAAACCTAAAATTGACAGGCTCGGGAACGAATTATAACTCATCAATATTTCTCAATGTATATAAGAAATTGATTAGAGCATTTAAGGTATTTTGTATTAAATAAAAAAATGCCTATATTTTATTGTCTATTGCCTTTTCTTATCAATAATGTGTGACATTAACAATATTATATTTAGTTTTATATACGTATTTAGTTTTTATATACGTTAATGTATGCTTGTGTATTTAGAGATATACAGGAGTAAAAATTAGTGAACATTACTTTACTGGTAGATTAATGCATTAGTGATGAGTCGAAAATGTAAAAAATGTCTTTATATCAAAATTTATGGAGATAAGCGATTCAAAGTTTGGATTTTTTGACTATTCCTAACTTATCTTCAGTTAGAATATAATTAAAGTGACTTTTATCAAATACTCTCTTATATAAAAAATTCACGTACTTAAAAATAATTTTAAAAAAGTAGATTCGTTTAAAATTTCTTCATTCTGATATATTTAAAAATATTTTTTGCAAGGTTTTTATTATTTTATTCGACTAATATTAGAGCGATTGATTCAAATATTCGATTAAAGTTACTTTCATAATATTCTAAAGTTTTACAGAAGATAAGTCAAAAGTATTGAAAAAAAATGTAGGTCACCTATCTCCATAACTATTCTTATTGGGACGTTGTTGCCTGACATTTTTCACAAACTTTGCTGCACCCTGTATAATGGAATAATATAAAAGCTCATAAAGCCGTCATTTAAAACATAAATTATATTCAGTAGCGATAATGATGAGTCAGTGTGATGCATTGGGGTCTAAATTCAATAGGGTCTCTAAAGGTTCACCCCCGTAATACGAGTAGGTACATTTAGTATCGATATATTTACCAGCAGTTATGAATCAATGAATTTTAAGCAATTTTTTTTTAATTTACCACAGCGAGAAAAAGATTTTTAAAAATTTAAAAATAATTCCTCACAAGTGTAAGAAAAATACTTAAAAAATATCAGCACGAAAGGAACAATTAGTTTTCCTCCTCCTCCACACCCTCCGCCTACACCCCCTTGGTGATAGGACGCTCTCCTGGTGACGCTGGATAAGACTTCAGCGAAACGTCGAGATTCGCTTCTCAGTGAAATATACGGTTCGTATAAAATATCCGTTTTATTTAACACATAAAAATGTCTAACGACCGTAATAATAACCTTAACTCTTTAATATTTTTACAGTTTTTCAGCAGACATTTATTCCGGGCTGGGCCAATTTTAAAGATTTTATTAAAACAATTTTTAAGTATTGTTCGTACCAATTTCAGCCTGTCACGGCCATCTTTAGACTGAAAAATTATTCTCTTAAGCTATGACAAGTGTACAATTTCTAGTACATGAATTTTAAAATAAAATGGTTATTTCAATAGAAGTAATATTCGTTATCTATGTATACCTCAAAATATAAATATTACGAATGAAATTTAAAAATAAGAGATTTTTCAAACAGACCGTCCCAAATGATGTAGTTTTTGAATCTAATCTACTTTCTGCCTCTCGCACAAGTTCCTCTCTTCCGTAACTCATTTTCTACATGATTAAGCTCTACGTGGAATACACGCCTAAACTCTTTAAAAAACTCGTCGCTTTCGCCGACTACACTACATAGGGGATGTCAACATCTCTAGGGAACATCCGACGGTGATGCCATCCCTTCATCTCCTAACATCGTACAATATTGTATATGCATATGTACATCGAGTCAGGGATTATCTACCAAACCAGAGAGCGATACTTTCGGTACAGCGAGTTGTTAAATATTTTCTTCTTCAAATGTAGCAAAATATTAAAAAAGATATATATATATATATAGAAAATGAATAATATAAAGTACCTACTTAACATGAAAATAAAAAAAATCGGTTATAAATTGATTTGTAATGATTGTGATTATTTTTATATAGGAAAAACGTGTAGAAATTTTGGAATTAGAGTTAAGGAACACTTAAGGTATTAAAATAGTAATAATTATTCTGAATTTTCTAAGCAACTCATGGCTATGAATCATTATTTTGATATAAATAAGGGTTTAAAAATTTTACAAACAAATCATACAGAATCACAGTTTGATAAATTAGAAATTTTGGAAATAAAAAAGAGTGTTAATAGTAAATTGACTGTTATAAATAATCAGGTCCTTTTTGCAAATAGTTATCGTTTAAATTTATTTTCATGTTAAGTAGGTACTTTATATTATTCATATTCCATATATATCTTTTTTAATATTTTGAGTATCTATACTTCGATTTTTAAATTTTATTTTTGTTATCCTGACGAAGAAGCCATAGGCTTCGAAACATGTTGAATTTATTTCAATAAAAAAGTGGTGTTTACAAAGTAATTTTATATAAAAAAAAGTTAAATATTTTATTTTTCAAATACTTAAAGATTATGAACAGGTAGCTTGATTGGATGTGTAGGATTGATTGAAATACTTAAAGAACTTTAATTACAATAAGTAAATTTAATACTAAAAATTAAACTATTGAAATTAATTTTTTTAGAACCTAACCTAAGCTCAACGATGAATTAAGTATATGACTGAAAAATTCCGTCGTGTATTATCCAATCTTCTTCTTCGTCTTCTTCCTCAGTCTTCATCTCTCCATGCTGGATATAGGCCTCTTTCATACTCTTCCATCTTCCTTATTATCTTCTAGTTGTAGCCATTTCTTTACTTCCACAGCGGCTATATCATCGGTCCATCTCTTTTGTGGTCTTCCGACGCCTCTTTTATTTTCCTAAAGTCTCCATTTTAGAACTCTGGGAGTCCATCATGTGGAATCTTGCCTGCCAAGCATGGAATAATACCTTGAAATTATCCAATATATAAGAAATATTTCTATATTCTATTACTTGATCGTAAAAAAATCTGCAGCTCAAAATTGTCACTTACATACCCACTGGAAAATTTATGAACTGAACTATAACAACATCTGAGTTTTTAAATATGCGTAATGCATATTTTTAATTTATATTACAGTAAATTACAATTTCTTTTCGGCCTCTCTTCCTTGTTTAAAATTTGCTGTATATCATATTCATACCGCGATCATATTAAGCCTACACAATGCATCTTCCCTAGATTGTGGCTATGTAGCGCGGTTCCAGTTATTCCCACGACTCTATCTTCATCTGTCTATCTCCTTTAAAATTGTTCTTCATCCTTGTCTCCACCTCTTTTACCAACTACCTAAAACCGAGACTTCTATTCCTGCATTACTAAAATAGGTAACTTTCAACGACGAAAACTGGAAAAAACTAAAAATAATACTGACGCTTCAAAGACCGAAGTAATTGTTTAATTCATTCATCAATATTACATTCCCTTCACACGGCGATCTACACAATGGTCGATTTACGAATCGACTTCTGCAGACAGCAAAAATAAATGTGCCCAATATAAATGAAATACGCAAACAGTTTGGCTAGAAAAACTTTGTTTGCGAGCAAAGTTTGTATAGCAACGCTGCACGGAGAATTTATAGTCTATAGCACGGCGGCGACAAACTTTCGAATTTATGAAAATGGTCTTCCGTGTAAACTCAACACGGCGCGGGGAGCACATAGCTCAGGTTTATTCTTTGCTTTCTGCGGTGGCATTTTAGTTTCCTGCGGTCCGCCCACAACCAGAGGTAGGATCTTTCGATACAACAGAGCTCTGCCGAATAAGCACAGAGGGCAGTGTGTTCCTAACATTTGCATTTATTTATCTATTTAGCATTTCAAACAGCTTCGTGGATTATTTACAAAAACAACATCGAAATCTGTTTTATATAATCTACCGAATCAAAGAAAAATTTCTCTCCAACTGTCGTATCTAACTGGAAAATGAACTAGGGTAGTTTGATACTATTTTATCCTGGTCTTACGAGTATGATTGAAATAATACTTCCTTAGGTCCTCAAAGAATCAATCCCTTTATTTGTCTAAAATCCCTTTATTTGTCTAAAGCAACGTAACGGTTAGGACACTGGCCTCGTGATCCAAAGGTTGCGGGTTCGAACCTCACTCCAGACTAGCAAGTTAGTCCTATTTTCATAGCACAAGCGTTTAGCTTAGTTTGAAATATTGATGTGACACGTATTCCGTGTTCACATCTCTATTTTAAAAAAAAAAAAAAAATTATATATATAAAGATCGTGGAAATCTGACATGTGCCATTCTGTTGCCACCCCTTTTATCCCTCGGCTGAGCCGAGGATGTCGATACCTTTAACCTCATTTATTGGTTATTGATGAAGACATCAACTACGAATCAGTTACCGACTGAATGAGAACATTTTGTAACGACCAATTAAAAGCCAGAAAAATGAGCTCACGCGAAACCAAGCGATCTGTCAAATTACCCATACCTACCGACATTACACAGAATTTTTATATTTTCTATGCCACAATTCATTTGTTGTCGTCACGACTAGTAAATGTAACTTTTCACACTATCTCTGGTCAGATTTGATAAAAGTGACGTATAGGTATACACAGTATTCATGTTCTACAGATTTGAAGCTAGCGTTATAGCGGTTGGCACAATTAAAAAAAAACGAATTCAACGTTCATCAGCGTTGAATATTATTATTCTGGATACATGAGTTTAAACGTGACAACATGACGCTCAGTTGAGATCACTACGATGGAGAAATTGGATCCAGGGTGTTATTGTGGAAGACCAATGGAAGAGTGCATATTAGAAATCAATCCACTTGTATAAAATGAAAGTACAAAAAGAATCAGATTGAGTTGGTTACTTTAAATACGAAATACTCTGTTTAATCAATTTCTTAATTTATGGCTCATTGCAGGTACGTAGATACGTCCCTGCAATATATACATATATATGTACAGAGGTATTCATAATAGTAGGTATATGCAAATAGAGAATACCGCGGAATTCCCGAGGATATTGGATTATGTAACAATGAACACTGAGTTTTTAATTTTGAAAATCCACATTACCATTTTTGTAAAATCAACACAGCTCTGCTCCACGGCACTTTAGTATTAACATTTCAAAATTATGCAACGTATAACGAGAACGATTATACTTTACATAAAATTTAAGCATATCTATAAATAAATTATTTTAAGAAAATCACGGAAAATTAAAATGTACTCGTTCTTTAAAACATTAATAAACAGTCGTAAATTAGTTGTAATCACTTTGGTGAATGATACTAGGAGCAGCATGTAAGAAGTGCATGTTTTTGATATGACGATGATTTCCAATTATTTTTTTGTATGCATGTATTGTGGGCTGTTCTTACTATATACAAATAAATAAAAAAATTTAAAAAATGTGCAGCAACTTTATGCTTTTTGCTTATGAATCGTTAATATCGAATTTTGGTTCACAAAGTTAAAGTTATTTTTTCTTTCTTGTATATTGTGTTGCATTTTCGTTTACTAAGCCATGTTTTACTGCATTTCATGTATTTCAAAACAATTGTCTGACTTTTTTAAAATTTAATTCACTTCAAAATCCATGGTTTATGTGTAATATATGAATAATATTTGCCTACGGGTGAAATCCAATAAGGCCTGAAAATTCCTACCATAAACTTACAAATATACAAGACAGACAAACTCGTTCATGAAAGTTTTGTTACCCTAGAAAGCAGTAATATCCAACTTTATTTTATATTACGTAGGTATATCGAATTTTTAATGTTACTGTATATAATAATATAATAATAACTCAATGATGGTAATCTACAAATTCCAACCAAATATTAAAATTAATTAAGAAGAAGATACGCGAAGTTAGAGAAGGTGTCGACGAGGAGTATTCAAGATGGACGAGGAATTCAATGTAAACATTGAGAATATTGTCATGGGACTTGGCTTTAGGAGAAAAATGAAAACCCCGGAAATTAATTTAAATTAATTTATTACTGAAGAAAGTCACCGAACATGAGTTAAATTGTAGTACCATTCTTAATTTTAGTCACTGAACGTCTCCACAATATTTCACACACTTATTATTGTAGGTACTGTTCCTTTGATCACTTCTGGTAAACTCTGTTCAATGTTCGCACGTAGAAACTTCTCGCCCCGATATCACTTTTTTCACTTCCGCTGGTATCACTGCTAGTCACATTATGCTCGCTCTGTTGGTAGTATCGTATGTTGTTATATCACCGTCACGAATCACTGGTAACACTTATTCTAACGCTTAGATGTCGCACTTGTCACTGTCATGAATAAATTGCCTAACCCCGCGCTGCGTGACGCCTTTTATAGATAAATTCTTGTTTATTTATGATTCCAAAGTATTGTTTCAAGTGTGATGAAATGTATTTGAAACTTCCAGAGATTGCGATCGGTGACCGACTCTGCGTTGCATGACGCCGTTGTATTGTTGTAAGTAATCACTAGGTTCGCGATTTCGTTACAATATAAAAGTTATAGATGTATAGCTACGTTTTTTCTGATTTCCTTCATTTTTATTTATTTTTTATTTTATTTTTAGCTCTCCAATCTGGAGAACTGAAATAAAACAATTTCACCATTTTATATTTGGAGTATTTGGAGAAAAAAAAAACAATTTTCTCTAAATTTCATCTTGCAATATATCCCAAAAACCTATATGTACACGCTTTGTGACGTCAAGCTGAATACATAAAAAAATTAAATCGTGAAACTTTTGACGAAACTAATATTAAATTGCAACTTCACAATGAAATAAATCATAAAAAATAGCGTAAATAATAAAATTTATTAACAAAATAAAAAGAGACTAAAATTTGTATAATTTAACACTCCTTATCCTTTATTAACATCCCTCGTTTTGCCGCTAGGCATTCGTGACAATACACTTAGCCGCCGATGTATGGTTTTGAATTAATTACACTTTTAATGGAATAAATCTACTATGGAATAAATTCCAAGAATTATTTTGAAAATGAATGTGCCATTTAATTACAGAAGTAAAAGCTGCGCGGATTCTGAAGTAATTTTCCGCAGGCTGCACTCGCCTAGGGGAGAGGCCGCCATGATATATATATTCCAAGGCTCCACAGCCGTAACACCTTCTACCATAAGAGTCTCCATTCTTTGACATCAAACTCTTTGCAACAGTTGCTTGATCTTGGGGCAGCATTATGCCAGAAGTGGATCTTTTACAACAACAAAGCATCCTCCCTAGTCCTGAGAACAGGCTATCCACAATTAGTGATGAAACTCACCTAACATCACACGAAGGATTTCAGCACCGTTTTGGTTACTTCTCGTTACTTGTGAACAATTTTCTTTCCAAATAATGTAATGGTATCTACGCTCATCTCCCGAAACAGGAAATAAACAAATTACAATCTGTATTTAATGCCGCCGCAAGACTCATTACCGGCGTTTCAAAGTTTGCGCACATCTCAACCCATCTTCAAAACCTTCACTGGCTTAGATGTCCAGAGAGGATTGAATATAAGCTTTGCCTTACAATATTTAAGGCTATTCACAACATGGCCCCTCAATACATAACCGACTTCTGCATTCCATTCTCCGCAAATAATAGACAACTAACACTTCGCTCAGCATCAACATCTAATACAAATAGGTTAGCTGAAGTAAATCGCGTCCACAAAACTAATTTCGGTGATCGTGCTTTCGCGGTGGCTGGACCAAAGTTATGGAACAAACTACCTAACAAACTGAGACAAACTGACAGCTTACCACTGTTCAAAAAACAACTTAAGACGCATTTATTTAGACAATCCTATAAAAACCTATAAAATCTAACCACAACAACGCTAGCTAATGTTTTCCACTCATATTGTGCACTCCGCGAAAACACATAATTCTTTCAGGGACTCACAAACTATTATAGTACTCAATTTTAATTCCACTTCTTGTATGCCACCTAGTGAATAAGTAATAGTAAATAAGTTTTTTCTTTTCTAGCAGTAAGTTGTCTTGTAAGATAATAATTTCTCTGTGTAAAGCGCCCTTGAGGTGAGTATTTCGCGAAAACGGCGCTATACAAGTTATCCAATTATTATTATTATTATTTTTATAACGCACACAAAAAATATATTGGACTCTCTATTTTTAACGAGACACTTATTCATGTGAAGACATCAGTCGAAGATTGGCTATACTTTCTGAAAAAATAACAGACATGATAATTTTTTCTTGTCTACGGCTCTCTACGAAAATGTGCTCAAAGTATAAAGCTTTTCTTTATTTAATATCGTTTCCTTAGCTTATTCATGCATCTTAATACTTATTCTAGGCAATGTGGTATTTTGCCACATGGCACAAGCATTCAATATTGACAATTGAATATTCAATTCATTGACATTTTTTGTTGTAGGACCACACCTCACGAACTAAAGAATTACTTAGACTTAGAATATTATATAAAATATAGGCCAGTAGAATTGAGTACAGTTTAATGTACTAAATTTTTATTAATTTTTGTTCAAAAAATCTATCTAAAGTATTATATAAATACCTTCGAGAGATTTGTTCCAGAACGTTCTGGACGATTTCAAAGTAATGTTTTAGTTACTGATGACTGACCGCGCATTGCGTGACGCAATGTTGTATTGTTGTCATTATTTAGTAAGTTCACCATCTCGTTACAATAATTTAAACAATAAGCATAGAATCGAGATTAGCCAAAAGAATGTCAACATAATGTCTGTATGTTTGGATGTTATTTATGTTAGACTTTCCAACAGTTACTATTTACATAATTTTTAGCATTAAAAATGTTTATTTATATATATTTTTAAAATATGAATTGTCAATAAAGAATTATTATAACCAGCTGCGAAATATAAATATAGAGATTTCTCTAGCATAGTTCCTTCAAATATATGAAAGGTTTCAGATTTGGAACATATAAATTACACAAGTTTCAAAATTGATAATGTGTGGATGTTCTTGCAATGGAATTTGTCAATGTTACATTGTGTAGAATGATCACATGCCAACTCATACAGATCATAAACCCTGGGCCATCCTATAAAAAGACTTCCCTGCACATTTCTCATCTAAATAGCTCTAAGAGACTTCTATAATTAATCTTAATTAAAAATATAAATTCAATTTTATTATCCGCTTTCCATGAAGCTAGAATTTATGTTATAATTTTGAAATGTATAGGTGTATCCCGGATGTTGTAATTTTGTAACTCTGTGTTAGTAACCAAATAATTGCAAAAATATTGTATATTATGGGAGATAAAATGAATTCATTGATCCTTCATTCAAACAAATAAAGATCACAAATTTTACGATGAAACCATGCTTAGTAATATTATAAAATCTAACTGTATATAAAAGATATCTATGTATAACAGAAAGAACATAAAAAAAAACAATCTCCCTACGCGATTAAAGTTTCCGGATATGTAGCACGTCCGAATGATTCTACTTTCTTTGAAATTGTATCTTGCTTTCTAGAAAATTCCATATTCTCCAACAAAGGGTCTCTCCAACATAAACATTCCTTGGCAAAACAGATATATGCAATATTTCATTCCAGAAGGCTCTTCTAAGAAACGCATTTGAGTTTAAATATCTCTAGGAAATGTTATTTACCTTCGCTACAATATTTATAGTTGAGAAATTGTTTGTTTAAAAATAAACTGGAAATATTTATTCATAAACGCTCTCCTTGCAGAAGTACGACTCAAGTCTCCTGTGTTGAAACGTGTTTAGAATAAATATTTAATTTACACAACGCCAGGATAAACTCTCCCATATTCACACCATTGCAGAGGCTGTGTAGTCTAGATCAGGGTTTGGCAATCTAAGGGTAGCAAACTCAGGGATGTTTAAATGGATAATTCTACTCAGAATAATAAAAATAAAAACTGGTTCAAAATTGTTGAAGTTATCTTTTTTTCGACTCGTTTTTAATATTATTACCGCCAACTGGCAATGTCCTGCCAATGATTTTCAATTTAGATATCTGCGAAGCTCGATTGATGTCACCGCTGTACCGAATCGTCAATCACTTTGCCGACGTAGGACAGCGATCTGCATTCTGCGGATGTGTCTTTAGTTACCAGTTCTTGTGGCTGGTTGATTTCACGCTTCCTCACGTGCAATGGTTCTGCACTTTGTTGTACATTGGCGGTTATGCCGTGAGAAGTATACTTTCGTACATTAATATATGCACTCATTTTTTTTTATTAGGAATAGTTATTTTTACATAATATTTATACACATGCTGACACAAAAATATTATCAAAATATTTCCATTTATTAATAAACATATTATAGAACTGGTCAATGTTTGTACTAATGCGATAATTGTAGGTAATTGTTTTTTATATTCATCACACTGGATTTCGAAGTAAGTACTTCCTATCATTAAAGTTGTTGACAAATGGACATAATGATTTGTGTTACTTTTTTGAATACATTATTTTCGAAAATGCGTTTCCACATTGGTAAATACTCCCAATAATTTATTATATATATTTTTTATTGATTTAATTATTTTTAAATGTATAAAACAATTAACCAATCCCCGATCTAGATAGTAAAAAAAATGCATTTTTGAAACATTTCTTCATAATTCGTCAATTAATAAATACAATTTAGGGATGATTTCTAGATTAATAAATACCCTTTACAACGAGTGCGAGAATTCCAAGGTCAACACCGTATATCTATCTACAGGTATATAAAAAAAATATATCAGCATGAGACAAGACGTTGGCCTCTTACAATTACTTCTTAAAGATCCGGTACTCCGATCTACAACCAATTATGCCCAGCTGTTATCTTGATATCTTCCGTTCGTCTTGTCGGGAGCTTCCCGATATTTCTTTGATCTGTTTCTGGAATGTTCTTCCCCTAGGTCATCATTTTTCCAGCTCGTTGCTCTTTATAATATCTGCGGCCCGGGTTCGTTCTCTTCGCTCCTTGTTTAAAGCAATTCTGTAATGCAAAATATTAATTAAGATTTTAAAAGATTTACATACATATATATATATCGGATTTACTACCCGGATTTTTCTAAAATTTAGAATTATTGTATTATGTTCATTTCATACTCAAGATATATTATAGATGTCTCATAGGGAAAAAGTTATATTTTTATATTTGAAAGAAGATATGGATGTCGTTTTGGGTGTTCATAGGGCTTAAGTGATCACTTTACACAATGTAACGTTCACCATTTTCACCCTTATTATCGTATGTGAGTTGTATTTTTATTATCGCCACCTGCAGTTGAAAGCTTTTTCATTCCCATAATTTAATATTCAATACAGATGTCACTATTGTCAGATGTCACATTATATATGGCACATTTCATATTCTTTTGTATTTTACTGAAAAATGCTGGAAAAATGGTTCTTGAAAAAAAGTTAATATACAGACGATTTGAATAAATAATTTCTGATGACGAATAAAGTCATCAGAAATTATTTATTCAAATAAACTTTTTTCGTGTGGTTTTAAAAATTCTACATAGTCAAACAATCTATTTTTCTTTCTCAGTAGTTATAAACATTCGATTTTTTTGAAGTCCTTTGAACAATTGAATAATATGGAACAAAACAATATGGAATCTGTCTTAAATTTTGAGTTAGTTGTATATTTTAAAGCTATAGAAATTATGTTGCACCGTTTAAGATTTTTTGCTGCCTTTCACAAATAAACAACCATCTTTATAATTTTATATATAATTTTATGATTGTAATCATCCGTTCAGAAACAAATGATAAACGTTTTTCTTTAATACTCAGTCCATTCCAAAAATGTTCACTGGTTTCTGGATTCGTTTGTGTTTATTGCGTTGTACTAAATTTATCATTCGTGTTAAAGCAATATTATTACGAAATTTAATCAAACTAAATATTCGTATTTTAGTGTTTTCAGTAGTCTGGGGATGTGCGTGCGAATTTATGATATTAATTAAATTACAATCTATCGCTTATTTCTTTGGAAAGCACAACAACATCGCATATATTTCTTCGTTTTTAAGACTCAGTGTTAAAATAAATAAGTCTTTTCTTATAATTTAACATCCAATTCATTCCGATTTCTTAAGTTTATAAACAGAATCAATTTGATTATAATCTTGTTATCAATTTGATTATAAACTATAGTTTTAATTTTATAGTGGGGATTCCATATTGATAGGTCATTTTCTATGAACCAGTGCTGGATTGTATTTTAAAAAGATCAAATAAAATATATAATTATATTTTATTTGATCTTTTTAAAATATATATATATATATATATATATATACAGTTAAGAATGTTCTGTCGTTTCACGGCCACTCAGAATCTTCAGGTTTTGTGTTTTTTTTGGCATCGATCCTATTAATAATTTATTTTTCCTATATTAATCCTTCACATTAAAATTGCCATTACTCCACTTGATCGTTTGGTTTCCGCAACTTAATGTTTTATATTTACATATTTCCAAGTAAGCTTCACTATTTAAAATCATAAACTTTCTATTTTTATTAAAGTTATTTCTAAAAAACACAAATCAGCTAAAAACTATGATCAAATAATTACAACATACTTTAGAGTATAGAAAACAGATAATTATACAATATTATAAAACAAAGTTAAGGAATATTCAAACGATTTCTTATTTCTAGTTAAAAATTAAATTTTTTACTAGATTTAATGCGTTTACTTGTTTTTATTGAGTTTACTATTATTTTATTGAGTTTACTTGTCTGTCAGCGAGGAATCTTGTAATCAATACTTGACCCATTTACCGAGCAATAATCACGCTGAAATTTGGCAAAAAGACGTGTTCTTGATGACATTAGAATTATAATTTTACAAATCAGTTTAATTTTTCAAAAAATTATTTTTAATGCTGGCGCATTATTTGATCGGACATTGTACATGTATAATAATAATAATAATAATAATAATTGGATAATTTGTATAGCGCCGTTTTCGCGAAATACTCACCTCAAGGGCGCTTTACACAGAGAAATTATTATCTTACAAGACAACTTACTGCTAGAAAAGAAAAAACTTATTTACTATTACTTATTCACTAGGTGGCATACAAGAAGTGGAATTAAAATTGAGTACTATAATAGTTTGTGAGTCCCTGAAAGAATTATGTGTTTTCGCGGAGTGCACAATATGAGTGGAAAACATTAGCTAGCGTTGTTGTGGTTAGATTTTATAGGTTTTTATAGGATTGTCTAAATAAATGCGTCTTAAGTTGTTTTTTGAACAGTGGTAAGCTGTCAGTTTGTCTCAGTTTGTTAGGTAGTTTGTTCCATAACTTTGGTCCAGCCACCGCGAAAGCACGATCACCGAAATTAGTTTTGTGGACGCGATTTACTTCAGCTAACCTATTTGTATTAGATGTTGATGCTGAGCGAAGTGTTAGTTGTCTATTATTTGCGGAGAATGGAATGCAGAAGTCGGTTATGTATTGAGGGGCCATGTTGTGAATAGCCTTAAATATTGTAAGGCAAAGCTTATATTCAATCCTCTCTGGACATCTAAGCCAGTGAAGGTTTTGAAGATGGTTTGAGATGTGCGCAAACTTTGAAACGCCGGTAATAAGTCTTGCGGCGGCATTAAATACAGATTGTAATTAGTTTATTTCCTGTTTCGGTAACTTGTTTCGGTAATTTGTTTATTTCCTGTTTCGGTTTCCTGTATGCTGGTAACATCTGTTTTTTTATATTATTTTTGACTCAATTGAAATAATTGATCGACTAACATGTGGATTTCTTCCGATTTCTTAATCAGGATTTAATCCGGGTTTTTCATTTAAAATTTTTTAGATTATTATTATTGATTGATATTTAAATGAGAATAATTGAATCATTATAACAATTTTCCCGCTACAAAATTTAGAAAATTAAATATTACTTACGGTCTGGATTATTATTTTTTCATTGTCTTCCCTTAAAATATTTAAATAAATTTAATGCAGTCGTGAAAGCCTCGAAACATGAATCGTGTTGAAATAAAAATGCTCCAACCCCCAACGGAGGAGGTAATTGAAATGGTTTCAGTTTCAGTGTACAACAGAGCGTTGCAGCGTTTTGGCTTTGTGCCCGACGGAATTAGGAGTATACCATAAATATATGGGGTCTACCTGGTAACCGATGCAGCCTTTATATATACCCAAGAATCTTTTACCATATCTAGAGAAAAGGACTAACTGATTTAAAAAGTTTTCAGGGTTGACCAATAAATCAAAAACAAAAAATTTATTCATTAATTCAATTTTACACATTATGGATTTGATTTCTCTCTAGGAATTATTTGATGTTGGTCATTTCTGAGATTTTTCTATATTCGAATGGAAATCATCTTTTTTTTTATGTTTTATGGAAAATAGGACTTATTTTGTATTCTACGAGTCGAGACTTGCACCCAGGGTCTCTAGGTGGACCTAAAAATTAAATCGAAAACCCATTTAACGTGAATCCTCACCCCCACAGTCTCAGGATAACAAGATTATAATAATAGTATTTGGATACTTTAGATAAAGAAATCAGTAGAGCTCGTGAAACAAGTTGATTTTTTTTTTAATTTACTGAAAAAAATATCACGTAGGTACAATGATATAAAATGGCGATTAAAACATGATTTTATTGATAGCGCAAACCAATAAGAATGGACCCGAACGTTTTTTTTATATTGTCAACGTTTTGCATTTGCGCATTTTCAGTATTTTTTTTAAAATCTATAATTTAGATTTTAAAGAACATAGACAGACAGTCAGTAACATCATATTTATTTTTATATTTATTATGGTGATTTAGCCATTTTAGCTGATTAAACAAATGAAGATTGTTTAAAATTGGTTTTGGGTCACATGGACATTAGTAAAGAATGTACTCTTATATAAATTATTTATAACGGAATTCACTCTATTTAATTGAAGTTTTACTGTCGCATGTGCCTCTCTATTCGTTAATTATTATATTATTTTTTTTGCTCCTATCTTCCTTAAAAATTGTTGTTCATATATAATACATCTAAGTTAACTAGATAAATTAAATTAAATACTTCGTAATTGAAAAACAAACCAAACCAATTATGTAACTTTCTAAATGAATTCTGCAGTTCCTCCAAGGACCTACATGAATCACTGATTGACTTAGAAAATCATCTAGAATTTTTAGAAATGTTTGTATACTTACGTACAAAGACATCTCAGATATATATTCTTTTTTTCGTTTTCTGAGCATTGTAATTGTTTGGATTTCAACACTTTTTAAATGGTTCATTTAATAATATTATTATACACGTTATACGAATTACATAATTATATACTACGAAGATTTTATTTATGACTATCGGTGGAATGGTTTGTTTCATTTATGTGGTTGGCAAATTCAGTTAAATTTAAATGCTCAAGTTGTACAACAAAGTAACTGTCATGTCTATTAATGATATTAAATTATTAAAATTCATATGTAGGTACGAGTGTACATTTATTATTCAAAACGAATATGGTGATTGGGTGAAAGAAAAAAACTTTTCGCCTTTCCGTAAATGTGTAGTTTTAAAACATCCCCTCCATCGTTCAGGGGAAGGGGAGACTCGCCCCTTGAGCCCGCTTCTCGGACCGTGTTGGCCCACAGCCAAAACGTGCCTATCCGAAGGTAACGTTATCGAGATAACTCAATACACGGATTGCAGCAGTCATAATTTATCATGTTTTCTCATCCATTTTGGTTTACGGTAAGAGATAGGAAAATAAATCAGTATGTAAATCCGAACACATCAATAATAGGCCCTTTGTTTTTATTTATTTATTAAATTTAAGTTTAATAGTTTCAGTAAGAAATAGAGTGAATTCCGTTACAAATTCAAATTTAATAGTTTCAGTTAGAAATAATAAAATCTTAATGCGGATACAAATTTTATCATTGTATTTTTCCATATATTTATTTTAATCTCGTCTCAATATGTGGTGGTTGTGGGACTATAAATATATTGTATAATACGACAGACGAACAGACAACGAAATTATTATGTTTGATAATGAAAATGGAATGAGATCAGTTACATTTTAACTTTGAAAACTGAACGAGTTCAGCTGTTGGATTCTAGCTACGGTTATGGATAAAAATTTGAAATTATTATTACAGAAGATTTATTATGAACACTTCAAAATCATTTGATTAATAGTAAAATATTTACATTTCTTATAAGTAATTTATTATAATTTAAAATATGTTTTATTTTAACTTTTTAATGCGCACAAACACAATATGAGTTATTAAATTACTACTTCAGTTTCGATATTTATTATTGCCAAATGCAGTCAAACTGTGATTTTTATCTTACATCAACGAGTTAGCCATCATATAACGTAGTATTCGATATTTTTAGCCTTTCCTAGGATTTTTTGATTAAAAGCCTAGAAGGACCTAGGAATGATGTGAAAAACGATTAATCAGTACCGTTTATGTATATCACGTTAGGTTATTCATTACGTGCCACCAGCACTTGAGATCGGGGTGATGGCGTGGATTTCTTTAAATAAGACATTTGTATCCATGATTCCGTTTTATTGCGAAAAGTATTTCACATTGAGATTCTATATAAAATATTTCACGTACTTTACGACTTGTGTTAACAATTGAAAATTGTTTGTTAAAAAATAAAGTACGCTAACCCTTGCGATGCGTGTGCCTCGTTGCAGCATGAGAGCGAGTTAACTATTCGCGCTGCGCTCCGCTTTTCTAAGTTCGGGATAATACAGGGATAACGCTACCTGGCTTGCGGCTTCTATCCTCCTATCCAATTCACTTTCTTGCTTTCCATCCTGAGATGTTATTCTTATTTGAATTAAAATATTCGGTCGACATCCAGAGTCATCATTGGCAATTTAAATTTATTCACCCACCTTAGTTTACAACTAAAACAATATACGGATCGGATTTCTTTGTACTTACTGCTTTACTGCAAATCGTCTCGCTTCAGCAATGGCGCAGCAGTATGTAAGCTCACCTGAATTCACTAACGAATGCCCTCGACATCTCTGGAGGGCGGGCACTGCGGGCGGCAGTCGCGCGGTCACGGCACCAATTGATCCGGAACTATTGGACCTCTAGGGCGCAGTTTTTTAAATCTCTTTCCATATTTCTCAAAAGCTCTCCACGGCTCGTAACATTCGACATCAAATATTTCGATAAATAATTGAGAATATTTCTCATTTTTTTTAATTAAAGAAAGGCATGTATTTAAATTTGCAAAAACAGCAGGCAAAAAATCTAAAAGGTCGTCTTTTTTAATGATTGGTCCTCTTTCTCCGAGTCATAAAATAAATCAAATCAATCGATATTTTAATCTGTTTGGAGACACGCAAAAAGTATTTGAGATGTAGAAATTATGTTTGATAGTGACTTGCTGAGCCCCAAAACTAGAAACGAGCATTAAATATGATTAATTTAGACACCTTTTTTATAATTCGATTAAACTAAAATACTTTTTTGTATATAAATTTTGATTGACTAATTTTTGTGCTAACGTATTTCCTAACCTAGCCTAACTTAACCTATCATAACCTACCCTATTTTAGTCGGTACTTTCAGTTCAGGAATATTTCTTAATTTGCTTAAAATTGCCTTATATTTACGACAATAAAAAAAAATTGTATCAAATATTATTTTTGAATCGTGTTACCTTGAATGCAGTTCATTTATAATTTATCCGTAGATCAACTAACATAAAAAACATAAGAAAAACATATTTTATTTTAAAAGTGCACATTAACAATAGATTATTAGATTTAAGAGCATTAAATATTATTGTCTCTTAAAAAAATCAACACGCGATTTTAAGAGTTCAATATTTTTAGTATCCAAACCAGGACGATTGTTTCGGCAGATAATGCAATAATCAACTCATCATTTATTTTGTAAATTTTTTTTTTGATATTTTCAATACAAAAGTGGTGAAAACTAAGTTTATTTTAATTGAAAGATTTCAAAAAATTTTTGCACTGGTTTATTAGTTTTGATTTATATTTTAATTCTATTAAGTTAAATTTAGTATTACCAAGTTTTCATTTGACTCTTTGAGCATCACAACCCAACGATTTGTTTTTGTTTGTTACTGAAAAAAATGCAACGAACCCAGGACATATCTGTCAGTTAAGCAATATCATATTCAGTGACACATATATTTTCCCAGTAATGACATATAATACGGATTAATGATCAAGGAAAAATATAGTGTTAGTAATCACAACTTCATTAATAAAATATAAATATATAATTCTATTATAAATTTATTTTCACCTTAGATTTTTCTAAATCTATTGCGGTACATTTCACCATCGGTACGTTTATCCGAAATCAGAGATAGTATAAATGTATACACGTGCTAAAAATCAGATCCTTCCAGGTGTGTCAAATTTTAACACGTGCGGGCAACGACTCATCAGTCACTCGAATCCCCGGAAATAAACTTCCCCTAGACGTGAGGATGGGGGAGGTTACGGAGGGTGTTAAGGGGAGGACTGTAGAAATTGCAATATGGTCCGAGAATCATCTATCACCTCAGTTCATCCCTTATCTCGAGCCTGTGGATTTTACCTGCCTTCAACAGAATCTGATATCCCAAAAATATAATTTTTGTATAGATTTATCTACTACCCTGATCAGATCATTCAACCCTTACTCTCCCGTATGATATTCTCTGCTTCTTTACAACGATAGAGGCTCTGATACTGCCTGCCATCTAACCCTTTGCTCGAAATAGAGATTGCGAAAATGGGTAAATCCTTTTTTAAATATGTATATCTTCACATTTTTGCATCAAAATGTTTTAATCCAAAATAAATCTAGATATTTAGTCTTTCGGAATATCAGGATACGATATATTTATATATGAGATATACTTTTATACAATGCAGACAGACTTAACATGTTTTATTTGGTGATATTTTTCTATGCGTAAACGAGACAATGCCATAAAAACGCCAAAATGTAATATTAAGAAAGGACCTGTAACTTCTGTTAGGACCTTTAAATATCTTCGCAAATAAAACAAAAAGAGCACTTTGTGTTTAATTTATTTAAAACAAAATTGAAGAATGTATGTACAATAGCTTGAAGAATATTGAAGAATGTTTTTTTTTAATTATATATTTTTTAAAATTTATTTTTTAAGTTAGTTAAAATGACACTCCTGTATATTAACTAGTATTCAACATTACTGTTGAAATTTCACCTAGAGTGTAAAGAATATTTTTTTATTGAGAAATGAACGAGGTCGACTCCCCTGATTTTTTGCTACTCGCTACGAGACACCTTGTTTATTATTGCACTTTTACGTAGGTACTTGCTGCATGTAATGGATGAAATAACCAACACTGCGGTTAATTTTCTACAACAAGTTTGGGTGTTGGATTGGCCGATTGAATTATTCGAAAGTTCCACTGTTGTTCCGCTTTTCCCTCTCGTCCAATCTGTCCTAACCCTCTCTTCGTTTCCTGGACAGAGTTCCTTTCTATAAAATAAGTTTCAAGTGATTTACTGTAACTTTTCCTGCGGCAAAACTGCATAACTTGATCTGAATCGATTTCGGGTTTGGTAGTTTGACAAGCTTATTGATGCAGTATAATGATTCTTTTAATATGTCTATACTTCAACGAATTCATGTTATAAATCGTTAAATATTAAGTAAAGAATTATTTTCAAATACTGTTTAAAATTAGTACGTATAACACTTTATTAACATAATTAATATTGAGAAATTCACTAACATTCAGAAATTTTGCACTAAACTAAAGTTTAATGTAGTTTAGTACAAAATTTTTGAAAAATTATGCTTTAATGATCATGAATAAAAAACACTTCTAAATATCATTTTTTGAAGTGAAGGAAAGAAAAAAATATTTTCCAATGTATGAAGATATTATATATATGTTACAGTAAAACTATATTTTCCAACATAACTAATCTATACTTAGGTTAGTTAGGTGTCCGTGGAAGAAAAAGAAAAAGAAGAAATACCGTTTAATAGATAGTTAACATTTGGTTATAAAGTTTTATTTATATTACGTATTAAAATGTAATTAAAATATTGTTACGAGATGGTAGAATCCGGAGGAATCACGCACTATCGGAAAATCTCGAAATGACTGGACTATTATCGTTAATTCTCGAAACATTGAGAAAACGATAACCTATATAAAAGGACCGGCAAGTTATTGCGCAGTATTGCCAGCGTGTAATAAGCGATAAGTTTTTCTATTGTGAGCCTAAGAGATTTAAATTTTTATATAACGTGATTTAAATAACGTGCAATAGTATATGAGATACATGTTATTTAGGAGTGATAAAAAATGCAGCAAAGATTCTATTCGATAATTAGTGTGTGAATTATTCTAGAAATATTTAGTTACTGTGAAATCAAATGTGATGCTCCGATTTAGTTTGTGTCCAGTGACTTTGCGAAATTATTAAAAACTTTCAATTGTTTCAAGTGTTTCATTTGTCTTACACAGCCATGTCCCATGATGATATATGAGTAATTCCAGGTCGAGATTAATATATTTTTAAATCTCATAATTCCTACTTCTTAAATCTTATTCTGTCAGTTAGAATAATGGCCTTGTATGGTTTCTTTGCGGCGAATATTAAAGATTCCTTGCATTCGTAAACGAAATACAGTTTCTACGTGCGAAATGCAATTTCTCACGGTACAAATTTCTCTGCAAGCTGGATTATAATGTCATTTCTGACAGCGCGAGTGTTCCGTGCTGGATGATAAAATTACCGCCACGTCGAGTGGTACTCGAGGAAGCTGGTCTCACTGCTAAGCTAATGTACATTTCGTCTCCTTCCTCACAGATCGACCGAGGAGAAAATAAATGCTTGAGTCGTCTGGCTTCAATATCCATAATCTTCAGAAATCGTTGTTTCGATAAAAACTCGAAAAATTAAAGCAATCATTCTCACGATCAAAGGAAATAATTATATTGTGATTTGTCTAAAAATATTATTGGATATTATTATTTTTAAAAGGCTGACGAAAATAATTTAATTTTTATTCTTTTAAAACAATGAATAATATATAAATGCAGAGGTGGCCAAAAAATGCATAAATATTTCAACAAAATGATATATGTAAAAATATATACAGATGAAAGAATTAAAACGTCATTGCATTATGTAAAAATCGTATGTAGCACATTGGGAAGTACATTTTGTAATTTTATACGAATACTAGCTGTGCCCGCGCGGCTTCGCACGCGTAGATTTTTAGTACACTGTTTGGATCGTCATAGAACTTTGGCGAACCTTCTAGAACATCCTCCTTCCAGAACTTTCAAGAAATTTATCGAATGTACAGGAACATTCTAGACACATTTTGCCACTCAGTTTAGAACCTTATAGAACTTTCGAGAATTTTCTAAAACCTTCTCCTTCCAGAACTTTTTAGAGCAGGTTTTTCCGGTCCTTCTAGACTCGCCGACACAGCCGGCGCGCCTATTTTTATTTATTTATTCATTTATTCATTCATTTACGCCTAAATAGGCTTTTACACCTATTAGGCTTATTTTGAAACAATCTGAAGCATTTGCGGCCATCCCATAACAAAACAATGTGCTAGAAAGCACATTTTCGTCACCCACTCCCACCCACGCACAGCCACCCCCACCAAACTTGCACATTTTCATAACCACCGGTGGGTGGTTGTGGAGAAAACTTGGGAAGGGAAACACGGATTTCTTTATATATATATATATATATTGATTTGCTCTATCTTGGAATACATACAATCTAATTTACTATTTAGGATCGAGAATATTATTTTATTTAATTACCTAGTAACACAATATTGGCGATTGATTAATCAAATGTGGGGTATAAAACCAAAGGCAGCAATATAAAAAAATGAATGCAGCCATTGATAATTATTAATTTAGAATGCACTGAATTCGAGATTTTAAGGAAAATATAGCCTATACATTTATAGGAAACATGATTTTGGAAGGAATAGATACATAAAATCTATAATTAATTACATTCTAAATTGGAAATCCTCGCTGGCTGCATTCAAAGTATTTTTTCAAGTTTTTGGATATTGCTGCCTTTGCTTTTATACCCCACGTCGTATATTCGTACGTACGTTGATCTATTTTTTGTCTGCAAAAATATTAAATAATATTACCAATTGTAATGATACTCCTCTCCTACACACGAGTTTATGACACTCATGTAGTAGAGAAAAATCCTTCATAAGTAACTGTCACTACCTTGTAAAAAAAATGTATTTGTAAAAAAATAATTTAAAAAATATATATATACACTTACTTCCCACAACATTATTCTAAAAGTCATGTATTCCAGTTTAAATAAAAAAATGTATTCATTGTATTTATCCTGGCGTTACCTAAAATACATTAATCAAGAGATTTATTGCATAATATAAAGTTCACTAGAAGCAAAAGCGCCATTATCCAATAGACGAAATTTAAGGGACGAATTTAAGCCATTCTTAATTTCTTCGTACTGACTTCAATACTTACTTTAAATAGTTTTAAATTAAAAAGTCAAATCAAAAGTCAAGTCACTACATGTTACGTTGTGTTAATAAATAATGATTATTATTATTAAGTTATAATTTGGGTCATACTTCGTTATTATATTTCATCTATGAATATTATTACATATTTTTTTGATTTCTGCATATTCTTGAATTATTTTCTTCTTAATCATGTATTTAGTGGTGAGCATCGTTATCCCCTGATTTGTCTAAAAATACTTCTCATACCTTTCGGTCTTAATTCAAGTTGATTACAGAGTTTAAAAAGTACCATTTTTACTTCTTTATTTGGTCTATTCCTCTTATGGGACAGCACCTTTTCTCTCGCTTTGTAGAACGGTAAGATCCTCTTTCTTATAGTCATTATTTTTTTAATGTTGGAGATATTTATGCACCTCGTAGTCCATACGATAGATTCATGTCTCTAGTTTAGAATTTCGAAGGTATCTAATATTTCTTTCCGTTTTTCTATAACATCCTCGTTTCCATTTCATACGGTGTTGTGGAGAATGCTGGAAGTTTCACTGAAAGAATTTTGGTTTCAGAATTGAATAAACAGTTACACGAACCATGCCTACATTTATTTATATTATTCAGAACATTATAAAGAAAGTCCAAAGTAAGTTAGAATAATTCACTTTGAAATTCTGAAAATCAATCTCAACCGAAGTTAAATATTAAATTAAGGTGATTAAGAAATTTGTGCTTAACTCTGTTCAATATAAGTTTTAAGTGACAGCGCGATTTACTTACGAAGTAATTAATTTTTTTTAAATGTACATTCTATTTTTTTAATGCGCTATGTTTAAGTTTTTTTATTTTCTGTTTTACGATTTTCAATAAAAATGAACATTCAGACCATTGCCTGTTCTAGATTTCCTTGTATGTTAAAGAAAAAACCTATGGCATCATTCCCTTAATCTACAGGTTGCGTGATTATTACTAATAAAATAAAAACATTTGGAAAGTTACAAAAATGGAAACTGTTGCAATGAAGTACCCAAATTTTATTTATCATGGATCGTAAAACTGATCTAATATAGATTTCGGATACTAAAAATTATAGTTTCAAAGGCTTTTGAGCTGATCAGAAACTTATCCACGCTAACATGATTCGTATATATTTTTAACTGGCTGTAAACCATCAAAATTACGGAACATTGGTTCGCGTAATCGTATATTTTTGGCGGTCCACGAGAGGCGGCGATAGCAACATGCGTAGAGCGGCCGGATTGGGTTTGCTGGCCCAGGGTTTAAGCCCAATCTCCGGCCGTTTAATTTGTTTTTTTAGCCGTGAATTTAAAAGATATTATGGACGTTACATAAGTTACGGACGGACAAACAGACAACGACATTATTATGTTTGATGAGGAACTCCTCCCCCGGGACACCTTTGTCTTGAGAACTGTATCATAATGCTGTATGTTTTGATCGAATTAATTACACATAACAATTTTTACATGATTAGGTCATCAGATGTCAGATAGTGAAAAAAAATTAATCAAGATTGTTTTGTATTCGTAAATGGGGTACGTTACTCTAAGTCATTTTGTGAAACACATGATCTCATTAATTTGCTTCAGAAAGCGTCGATCAAAAAAATATGACCTCTTTTATATATTGAGATATTTTTGACACTACAAAGGATAAAGAATTCACTTTTAATAAATGATATAGCTCAGCTATAAATGTTGAATTGTATCTATAATTAATAATAAGAACACTGAGTGGGTTTGCATTTTTTAATTTAAAATATTACAATAGAAATATTGTTTATAAGATTAAATTAGTAGTTTTTTAATTACATTTATTTATTTTTAACATTTTATTAAGTATTTACTAAGTAACAAACGGTCTAAGTAACTATATCATAGTATATGCTCGTATCTCGTATATTGCAAATTCTAATCCTGCACATGATTAACGCATGCTCTTTTTAAAAGACAAATCGCTTCTCAAACTTAAAAGCGGGGCATTGTTTTTACAATGTCATACTGCAAAAATTATGAAATAAACTTATTTATTTAAATGAACATAAATTGTTTTATAAATTACAAAAACTTGAAAGGAATAATCGTGGTAATTAAAAAAAAAAGTGATGATTTCACCTCGCTACACCAATTTTGACTTAATTAAAGTAAGAATATACCGTTTTAACTCCTTAATAATTATTCGACTATAGAAGCCGCTTCCTCAGATAGGACAAGTAGATTGTTGCGATTGGTATCTTAATGTTTTCAACAATATCAAGAATCCGACACTCATTGTGCTCTCCCGTCTCTTTTCTACAGTCGTATACTAGATGCGAGTGAGAGAAGGATGTCGTGTCGTATAAACATGTTCTGAGTCCTCCACCCTGGCTATAAATACAGTAAGACCAACAAATGACGACATTTCAAGCATATAAAAAAAGTAAATTAAGTAATTAAGCTTGGTTTAATTTGCACGTATTTTTAAACAAGAGCAGGTAGAAATTACATATTTATTTACTTGTAAAAATCTGGTTATACTAGTCTACAGATAAAAAGTTCCAGAAACCAAAGTTTTTTTTTTTTTAGTAGTTGAGTATTACTAATTTGAGGGTGCTGAAGACAAATCTGTAAATAATTGCAATTTCGCTCTGTATTTCAAAGTTTCTCAAATAAATATTCTCTATCTACATAATATATTTTTAAATACAATAGGCATGATGACAGATTTTGAAATAACATTCTATATTGTGGGTACACGTCTACTATTACCGAAAATAACATTATTTCAGTAATAAACTAAGTTTTTACGCAAATAATTGCATTTTTATCTACATATTTTTAGTTTTGCGCAAAAACGCTCGCAGCTGTCATTTCTTCTACGTGACACACACAGGGTGTCTCATAGTTAGTAGCTAAAACTTCACAGGTAGATTCCTGCCCTGATAATGAGTTGAAAATTTTCAAGCAACCGTGACTTAATATCAATAGTTATGGAGATATGCAAAAACAAAATTTTCATTTTTTCTCAATATTTCAGACTCATTTATTTGCAAAATGTTAAACTAGTTTTACAGTAACTTAAATCGATTATGAAATATTCATTCGCTTCAATACAACTCAAATAAAAGGAAAAAAAAAACTTGTAAAAAGAAATGGTTTCAACTTTTGCAAGGTTTTTATCATATTGTTCGACTTGTATTAAAGTAAATAAATTTTTCATAATCGATATAAGTTACTTTAATGATAGTTTAACTTTTTGCAAAAAATAATTTAGAAATATTAAAAAAAAAAGGAAATTTTGATATTGAATATCACCGTAACTATTGGTCATGGTTACTTGAACATTTTCTACTCATTATCACGGCAGGAATCTACCTGTAAAGTTTGTGATACTAACTTGAGACAACCTGTATATGGAAATTCTTTCAGTTTATATTCACACGTCATTATGTCAGCCAACGAATTTATCTGAGAGTAGACAGCAGAAACAGAGTATTACAAGAGGAGATGATGACTACGAAGGACATCTCTGGAACCTTGATCAAAGAGCGTTGTAAATATGTACTCCCCTCATTGCCCGCAATATGATCAGACTTCCAGCTTTGGACCGTAATGGCACATCATTTCGTGATTTCAGACAGGCGTTTCCGCATGTAATTCGACGGCGTACCTCATACGTGGTGTTGAAAAAGAAGCTTGGAATTCATACAGGGTGGTAACGAATAATTTTTTTACAAACCTCAAAGCAGAGTATTACAATGAACTAGTGGTCAATATGCTGTCATATCATGAAAAAATTGGGTGCAACATGCCTTTAAAAAAATTCCATTCTTATAACGACTTTTTCTCTGACAATTGTGGTTCTGTAAGCGATGAGCATGGCGAACGCTTCCATCAGACATTTCTGGTATGGAGAGACGCAGCCAAGGGAAATGGAACCTGTCAAATTTAGCAGACTACTGTTGGAATGTGCGTGATAGAAGCTTGGAATTCTTACAGGATGAAAGGGAATATTTTTCTTAGAAACCTCAAAGCTGAGTATCACAATGAACTGGTGGTCAATATGCTGTCATATCATGAAGAAATTGGCTGCAACATGCCACTAAAAAAATTTCCTTCTTCATTAAATGCAAATTCACTTTGTGGTAATATTTTATATTTCCTATCTTATATCGAATTTTTCTCTGAAAATTGTGGTTCTGTAAGCAATGAGCACGGCAAACGCTTATAGAACCTGCTAAAGTGCTGCAAGTAACCTGCATTTTATCATATGTACGAGTATTATAAGTTTGTTCATTGATTTTAAGAATAGTTATTAATGCATCTGTTAAACCTGAGCTAATCCAAGATTTTCATTGGCAATATTGAACTCAACACGTCACAATCATTCCCATAATTGACATAGGTATTTCTTTTCTGAAAAAAAAACCTAGAAATTTGTTGACCGTGTTGTTTTGAACTTACACCTACTTCATCTACAGTCGGATTTTTCATTACCGAGGATCGAGATGTCCGTGTCTTTCTCTTAATTTTCCGATTTTCTTATCACTAATGAAACCGTTATTTTAAATTTGTGGAATGGAGTTCGAACCACCGATGACTGGTGAAGTATAAGAACTTATTACTAATTTCGAAGATCTCTTAATATTTTTTAAGTTTAAAGAAAAATTATCCAATTCGATTTACTCACCTGACTTCAATTTATTGTTAATCTTATAATCAGTAATTTCATATAACTCTTAGCATTAATTGATTAAAAAGTTAATTAACAAGAATATACTTTGTATAAACCACTATTGTGTTGCAATACCAACATTTCATTAATTAATTCAATTGAAGCCATTGATCTTTCTAACCATCGTACAAATATTCGTAGTCACTTACTGCAGTTATTTTAAAGATCACTCGCGATAATTGATCAAATTTAATTAATCCTATTTGCAATTATCTTACAGTCGCTAATTTCACACAATCTATTAACGTTCATTGATCGAGTTCAGACTGTACACATTACAGTACTAATTCAAATATGTCTTAACGTTAATTGACCCAATTCAAACTAGTGTTCAAGACTAGGCCCAAAGCGCTGCTTTGTTGGGAGTGCTGCCCGACACGGCCCAAGAACACGACATATTCGATGCAGTTTTAACGTAATTTGCAGCCGTCAGGTGCAGCCGCCCTGTCACTGCACATTCAGCATCCCAGGAAGTGCAGCTAACCAGATGAACCGTAAATCGAAACCAGCCGGAAACACATCCGGCATCGGAGATTGATTGATTACGTAATAAAGCTTATCGGGTTTTATTAATCAGTTAATAATATTCGGCGAAAGCAGCAGCCCATAAACTACATATTTCGCTACTAAAAAGCATGCGAAGTGTTTCTATATTATATTTGTATTAGATTGTCATCGCTCGTGGGCGGGTAGCGTGGCCGCCATAAATATCGAGGGTGTGCGTGTTTCTCATACGTAGCTACCCCGAGTAGCCTGCTCCCTTTAAGATTACCCCAAAATATTGTCGAAATTTGTTTACTTTTAACCGGGGATCTCCCAAGTTCAAAAAATCCAACATAAACACAAAATTTTTCAATTTATATTTACATATTTTTAAAAAGAATTATTTTGGATATTGCATTATATACGTGGGTACAATTATATTTATTTTTATTTTTTTTATTTTTATTTATTTTTACGCTTCAACAGGCCAGGAGGCCCAATAACAGAAGCGAAATACATGACAAAACACCCAGGCTTGAGTAAATCACACAGACTAAATTATGACCTCACCGGGAATCGAACCCGGAACCCTCGGTGTGAGAAGCCAGTGTCTTATCCACTGCGCTACGAGGGCCGCCAATACACATATTCATTTTTTACACAATATTTTTGCATATTCATTTTTGACTGTGATTTTTATGAAAATGTCGTTATATATGAAATATATTCATGAAAGTAAATAATCTTGGAGGTTCTTGATTGACGATTGATGTTTTTAATGTATATTTTCCGCACTTGATGGCATTTTAATTAAAAAATTGCCAACATTACTGATTTTTTCCAACGGTGATTATATATTTTTTAATTGAATTCTATAACAAAATAACTATTACTAACATATTACCCTAATTTATTTTTATTATGTGGTATGTATCAAGCTATCAGCTATCTATTCTTGCCCAATAAACGCCGATTTATCGGCAATGAAATGAAATGAAGTTGTTTTACGATATTTTCTAAAAAAATATATTTTTCAATCAGACTTCGTTGTAACCAAACTAAATATATTTTTAAAATTATTTTTATGTATTTGTAGATACATTTTATTTAAAATGTTAAATGTTTATTTGTAACTATTATTAAAACGTTTAAGTACCACCAATAATATACCTATGATTTTTAAACACATTTTCTTTTTTACATTTTAAGTAAATAAATAATCTTAAATAGTATTTCAAACACAAATTTATATGATTTACTTACAGTGAAATTTGACAAATATGATTTATATATGTGGGGTATACATAATAGCAAAGGCAGCTATAACTAATTTATAATCAACTGAATTAAAGTTTGTAGCCTTTAAATTTAGAGGAAACTTGATTTTGGAAGGAAAATATGCGTAAAATTTAGAATTCAGTTCATTTTAAATAAGTAATCCTCAGCGACTGCATTCAAAACATTTTTTTAATTTTTTTCGTTATTGCTGCGTACCCAACACACAATGTATAAATTAAACCCAAAAATCTACAAGTAAATTTTTGACTAAAACTTCTGATGATACCTTACTGAAGAGCACAATAAATTTAAACATGTGTATTAAAAAAAATCAATACTTTTAATTGTTTATTATATTTTTGTATATTTTTATTATAAGGACGGTTGTACACCTACTAAACCTACTTTTTACTTTTTTTAAAAATCATTAAAATTAAAATATGTATACGTATTATGTTTCCTTATTACTAATTCCAGTATATACAAATGATACCCTTACAGAAACATTTGACATCGCTTCATCATACCTTTAATTCAAATACTAAGTAGTGGAATGTAGAATCGTCATCTCGTTAACGTTTCTGCTTTGTAATTTGTGAACGAACTAATGAGATGATTCATTCATCTCCCGTGAAACTTTTCGGCAAAATAATTCAGCTAATTAGAACCCATAAAAATAAAAGAGAACACAATTTTTCGTCGTCAGCGGTGTGAAAATTAGGGATAAATATTACTTCATTTGTCATCAAATTAATATCATTTGGCTCAGCATTGTATTCAGTGTACAAAGAAGGTTGATCGCATTATTATTTCGTCTCGCAAAAGAAGACATATTTTCAAGCTGGGTCCTTTCTGCGTCTGAGCTTCTTAATGTACTTTTAAAAGGCGAAGGAACTTTAAATATTTATTTTTAAAGACTCGGATGAATGCGGGAATAGAGACTGGCGTACCTGGGCATGTTTTTTTTTAAATATTATTAAGTGTTTTTAATCTAAACGAATGTAAACACAGTGTAACTTAAGAATCTAACTTATTTCCTAATTAGAAATAATTTAAAATATTCTCTAACTCATTTCCTAATTAGAAATAATTTAAAATATTCGATATTTAAAAAAAAATTGCGATACAAAAGACAGATGGCAAGCTGTTGTAAACAAAATCGATATCTAAAGAAGGTTCTGTCAGTAGTTGTTGATGAAAAAATGATGTAAGCTATTAATACATGATGTAATTAACAACGATTATTTATTGGCAATAAAGAGAACAATAAACAAGAAGCGTGGCAATAAAGAAAACAATAAACAAAAAATAGTGGAGGCTGAGCAGCTTGTTAGTCTAGTGGTTAAGACACTCCGCTGACGTTCGGGGATTTGAGCCTCATCATCACAGATGGAAATACAAATAAATAATTAATTAGGTACTGACAAATTAACCGGAGTTACTGGTGTAAAGGTGGCTGTAACGGGAATATTGAGAGGAAAAGAGAAGAGAAGAGTTTTTTAAAGTAATATTGTGAAGCAAATTTAATATCCGAATTCAAAATTCTCTTAATTTCTTGACATTCTAAATTAATATTTTTATTATTATTACGTTTACGCGCAACGGGATAAAGAACTCTATTTATTTAGTAAGAATCCAAGTTTACAGTTTTTCAACTTAAAATACACTTTTTTTGGAATTACCACTCAAATAGCCCTTGGGCATATTCCTGAGTGTCAGTGTAGTTTTTAACTGTATATTTAAAATAATATTTCAAACATAATAAGCATAAAAATAGGAAAAAAACATGAACAGAAACAGAAAACAGAAAAAAAAAACAGAAGAGAAAAAAGTATAAAAAACACATCAGTAAACAGAATAAACATAATCTACATACGACATTATGTATATGTATATATATATTGTGACGAATGTGCGGACGCTTGGATGAGGGAGAGGCAAGCGTGCGAGCGAGACGAGTGAATGGCGCCCGTGCTGTTGCGCCGCACCGGGCAGAACGAGATTCACCGGGGTCCGAATCAGTTGTACATATTGTATTATAAAGTAGTGTCTCCAATAAATGTTGTTACCTACGTAACGCGTATTACTAGAAGAACCCGATTATTCCCAAGTGCGTAGGCCGAGTATATTGCCTACGCACGCAAGAACATCACATATACACATATAAATGATGTCGTATCGACATTGTATGTTTTAGCAGGTGAGTGAAATACCCAAAGATATAGTAAAAAGCAATGATATATAAAACTACTAAACCATATATTAAAAAGCAATAATATTGGAACATAAGAATAAATAAAATATATAAGAAAAGTGAAAATATGGTATAAAGCAAACTTCAATTACCTACAGTTCATATTAGAATATTTCTTCCAGGTCCTGTCTATTTATTGTTGACATTAGCCAGCGGGGTACACGTTGCTTAAATTTTACTTTTAATTATATGCAATGAATGATTATTATTATCTAAAGTTTATGTTTTCCATCCATTTGAATGATCGTCATTAACAATATCTAAATTTTTAAAGCCATATCCATCAATAATATAAATTAAAGAAAAATATCAAAAAAACTTTGACCTTTTTATAAAAAAATAGTCGAGGTTTTTCTCCAAGTAACACCATTTCATGATTCCCGTTTTTGAAATTGTCTCAAGACGAAAAACCCATCCGTAGTCGCGGGTTATTAGATCGGGGGTTAGGTTAGGTTAGGTTAGGTTAGGTTAGGTTAGGATAAATGCGCGCATTGCAATTACACAACTAAAAGGTCCCTTCAGCTTGTTGCTTGCATTGCACCGACATCGGCTAATTTATTTACCTGTTTTATTTGCGAATTCATTAGCAGCCTCAGTAAGCAGGCGCCCTAATTTAGGGAATTAGCTCGGTGACTGTTAATTAATTTGCCCGTTGTATCGAGTGAGCCGATAATCACCGGCTAATGAACACTGCGGCCGGCCGATAGTTAGTATTGAACTATGATTACTGATCTGATCTTAGAGCGGTCCTGCGCAGCACCCGGTGATGGGATTATTCACTCGATGACCACGGCCGGTCCAGCGGCTGAGCGGCAATCCCGGGATATTTAAATTTAAAAAGGCATTCATTCATCCGAATGTAATACGGCTTTAGAAAAACTCGTCAGGGGAAAAACGCGGTGTTTAAAATTTCAATAATTATATTTCAGTGTTTTCATAGCGACGTTCCGACTAGTGTACCTTACGATATTTCTGTATAAGGCGTCTCATAGCTAGTATAAAATTTTTACGGGTTTATTCCTGCCTCGATAGTAAGGCGAAAAAAAAAGTAAGTTATGGAGATATGCAATATCAAAGTTTCCTTTTTTTTTTCAATATTTCATATTTTTTTTATTACTTATTTTTTGCAAAAAGTTCAACTATCTTTACAGTAACTTATATCAATTATAAAAAAAAATTGCTCTAATACAAGTCGAATAAAATGATAAAAACTGAATTTAATGAGGTGCCGGGTTCATGTCATGAACAACCGATTATGGACCGGTTGCATCAACACGGTATATAGTAATAGTTCATTACATAGTAATAGCTTACGTTCAATTAATGTCAACTTTACCTTATCGTTTGTAAAAGCCCTGAAGGGCATTTATAAATAAATAAATAAATAAATAAAAAATAAATAAAAAAGCATAGATTTTTGTGTTCTCCGCCAACCAACCTGTTTTCGTAAAAATCTATGCTTTAAAATTAAATGAACCATTACTATAAACCAAATTGATACAAACGACCCTATCGATCGAAGTGTTGCTAAATTTAACAACGCATTTGAAATAAATCCCGATACGTACTTTTTGATTGTGCTCAGTGTTTGCTTGCTTTACCCTACGAATTTATTTTAAATTGATAATTTATCCAATTAATAAAATTTCCGAGCTAAAGCGTACCGACATTTTCAATATTGTGTGTAATTTAATCAACACCGTGATGGAGCACTTTTCATATTTTTTGAAACGTTTCCAAGAAATGAAAACATGAATTTAATTCCACAAGGTTACGTGGCTTTTAATATTACCGTGAACAAGTTATGTGATGGAGTGAGGTTTTGCTAACTCACCGGCGATGGTAAAGTTATATATTGCCAGGGACGGCCCTAGAGGTAGAGGTAGACTACTGCCCGAGGTGCCATGAATCGTAATCGCTAAATTTAATCTAAAATAGTTTGATAGATAAAATTTAACACTTATAAGTATTCTTGCAATCACACAATCAATAATAAGACCAGAAATCGTTTATTTTTGTGATACATAGGTTTTTACTGTTCATAAACCTCACATATAAATACATGGTGTCCTAGAGACAGTGGTAAAAGGGAACCAACGCTTACGGCATGTTTTTTGATCAGTAGTAATAGTAATAGAAACAACTAAATAGAGGCACAGTAATTCTGTTAATCACTTGCAGAAAACGGGGAATTTTGGTAACTAAGCGTATAATAGAATAGAATTTTACAAACCGGGGAATCTTTAGTGATAAGTGCTTAGGAAAAAAAAATCTTAATATAGAGCTTCACCGAAAATATCTAATTATCCATAAATATAGCTTTATAGCTTTATTCCAGAATGTGGGGAGGTTCGTGCAATCCCACACATTCCATATAAAAGAAAATACACACATTAAAAATATTATATAAAACAAAAGAAAAATAGTAAAATCATATAAAATAGAAGAGAAGTATTAAAAGTAATCAAAAGAAATATATGGTAAAATATCGGCTTTAGCGAGCGATGGCAAGTCAATTATGCGGGGCCACTATCTTTCTCCAGTGTGCATCGATGCTGGATGCTGGAGTAAGACGGGCTTCCAGGATAAGGATATTTCCGGAGCTGTATATCCTTTCCCTCATCCCTGCCACCCTGGATCTTATGAGGGGAAGGGGTAACTTTAACCTTATAAATAAGTCGATTATACATGGTATATCCACAGTTTGATAATGGCCTTACAAGCCGAAACAGCTGTCACATTTGAAATAACATTTAACCTGCAGAACTTGATAATAATATTTACGTGTTAAATAAAACGAATATTTTATACGAACCGACTGAAAATAAAATCTCGATGTTTCGCCGTCCAGCGTCATCAGGATAGATAGCGTCCTATCATGGCGGAGGCACTGTGATAGGACGCTCTCCTGGTGACGCTGGATAAGACTTCAGCGAAACGTCGAGATTCGCTTCTCAGTGAAATATACTGTTCGTATAGAATATCCGTTTCATTTAACACATAAATATGTCCAACGACCGTAATAATAACCTTTACTCTTTAATAATAATATTTATTAAAATTTAATGTATTTTAAATTTCATAAAAATTATTAGTAAAAGTTAAAGAAATACAATAGATTTTTGCGAAAACGAATTGTTTTTTGGTGAAAAACGCAAAAATCGCAAATTCGTCCATAAAAAATATCGCATTGGAAAATAAACTAAACATATGATACATCGAGTCGCAACAGTTATATAATATAAATAAATAAGTTAAATGACAACAGTAAACGAAGAGTCGCGTAACAACAAAAAAAGAGTCGCACGACAACATAATAACACAGATTCACAGTACAGTGGCATGTCAGTTTAAAAAATAAGATATTTTGTCGATTACATACATTGATATTCCATTATTTTCCTTTTTTATTGTTCTTGATTTTTTTATGTAATTAAGGTAAAATAAGAATTAATTTCTAGTGCACGAAATGTAGTATTTTCTGAACATACTAATTCTATAATCGTATTTTTTTAAATTGCCTAGTACATCAAGGCACCTAGATAATTACAATTCATCTAGAAATCTACAGGCATATGGAAGGAAACGATTTATTTTTAAATTATCGCTAATGCGGCTCTGTTCAAGAAAGTGTAAAAAATGTGTTTACGCACTTTTGTATAAGTTTCTAAGGTACGGTTACGAGCGTCACTATTATCATTCAAATTATATTTGTACAATAAATAATGACGGATTATATTTTCAGGACCAATTCATCAAAGTAAGGTATATTATGTTATATACGTAGGTATTGGAACACTAGGAAACTATAAAAATACTCGAGTCAATTTATTACTCATGACACTTCAAGAATATTTTGTGTACAGATACATGACATACAGGTATGAGTGGGTGATATCTGTGTGAGATTTTTCGTTTCAACGTTTGTTTTATACTTGTTTCGAATGTGTATGTTTGACGAATGTGAATGTGTGTTGTTTTATATCAAATTTGTATTTGTTTTATTATTAACGTATTTGAATTGTTAATTAATAATAATTAATAGTTATTAATGTATTGAAGATACTGAAATTTTTTTTTTTGCTTGATTGCTTTTAATCATACTCACATTAAAATTAAAATTTAGATTTTTCTGTACTGTCAATTTGTATCTTCCAGTAGACTACTTTGATACTCAAAAATTTTAATTAATTCTAACACTGTTTTCAGGCGTTCCAATGGTCTTAAACATTTTTAAAATTTTGACAAAAAATGAGATATTTTGTCATTTTTCTGTGCACAGTGGCTAGGGCAAAACGAAGGAAAGAGAATATGATAAAGCTTTCGTTGTTTGAATCAAAATCAACGTAGATTTTCCTGAATCCCAACAAAAAATGCCTCCTGAAAATGAATCGATATACGACTAAAACA